>RJWM01019179.1:0-39592 GCA_004363535.1 Dasyprocta punctata | reverse complement strand
CTCACTTCCCTCTCTTTGTCTCCTCTTTCTCTGACTGCTTATCTGTAGGAATGTTATCTATCATCCACCACCAAACACAATTTTACATTCTATAGTGAAGACCATTTAATCTCACAATATAGGGTGAAACTATTAAAACATAGCTCTTCAAATTAACAACTGTCTTCCAATAAAAGAGAATATACAATTATCAGAAATGGTAATAACTATAATATTACAAGACTCAAACTTGTAATAATAGTAATATAACATTACAAGACTCAACCTTTTAAATACTGAATATACTTATAGAGTGGGACCTAAGTTCATGAATTTAATCCATTCTGAGATTCTGGAGAAGATGGCTGCCTTCCTGTTCATCACCCAACATGGTGTTTGTGAATAATGTAAAATTTTGTGGAATCCTACTTTTTGTAAGCCTGTGTTCAGAACAGAAATATTTGTGAACTATTATTGTACTTAATTATATTTATACAGAACATGTTTAAGAAAATAGTTACTAGTATGATTAAACTATAAACTTTCCACCTACACAATTTTTAAAATATTAATGTAAATAATAATACATATATAATTTTGTGTTTCAGTTTGTGAGCAACAAGAGACAAGGATATGTGCCTATTACTTAATTCTACTTTTATGTGCTAGAAAACAAAATCGAAGACAAGTTTACTTGAGTAAATTAAAATGTAATGTGCTATTTTTGCAAACTCTCCTTGAGGTAGGTGATGAAGAGATAAAGGCACAAAGTATATTTTTGCCTCTAAGTAAGTTAAACTTTTTAAAGAAGGAAACCTAGAACAGAACTTCATAGATACACATAATAGTTAAATATGCACTGCACAAAACTGATTGGAGTTTGTAAAGGAGAGAGCTCAGAACTGGATTTAGCCTATCAATAAATGACTTTTTGACTGTTTTTTCTTGTTTTAGTACATGTTTTTCAGGGACCTGGCTTAGATCCCCAATCTCCCAAATGGGTGTATGGCCAAGGCTTAAATAAATAGATAAGTGGTATGATTTTAGGGCTCCAGGAGGATCAAAACCCTCTGCAGAGTTCGTGGCTCTGGTGGATAAGACAGGGGACATCTCTGGATGGCCAGTATTTATTTTAGTTTTCAAATAAGAAGGGGGTTAGAATCGAAATGCGGGAAACTAAACAGACCTCGAGGGTGGTTCAAGGACTTTTGCAAGTAACAGATTATGTCTGAGTTAGGAGAAGTATCTTATGAGCAGATCTCCATGTTGCATTTCACTACAGGAATGAAATGCCTGTAGCTACAGTCTTGATTTAGTTAACTGGAGCTGGAGCCAGGTGTCCGCAGCTGTGGTCTTATCCTGCCCCGGCCACGCAGCAGCTCTGCACATGTGTTTAACTTCCAGTTTCAGTGGCTCCCAAGGCATGTTTGCAGTATACTGTTAGATTCATTATGGGGAATTGGTGCCTGCACATAACATACTTCAATTCATTTTACCCCTTTCCCGCTGCCCGCCTTTTTTCTAGCATCAGATTCACTTAATTATCATATAAATCTTTGTAAACTAAATTATCATTCATATAGATGAAGAGACCGACAAACGGCCCCAAAATGCATACAACACTCCTAAGACATTTGTCCTAAATCAAGGCACAGTTTTAGATATGTTGAACACTAGTGTTTTTTTCTCCATAACTTTTAAGAATTACTATATAGATGGGCGTGGTCGTGCATGCCTTTAATCCCAGCACTTGGGAGGCTGAGGTAGGAGGAGCGTTGTGAGTTCAAGGCCAGCTTGGGCTACAACGCGAGCGCAAGGCCGGCCTGAGCTACACAGTGCAACCCTGCCTCAAAAAACCAGGGCCAGGAGTTTGACTCAGTGACTTAAACGCCTGTCTGGCAGGTGCGAGGTTTTGAGTTCAGTCCTCAGTGCTGCAAAAAAAAAAAAAAAAAAAAAAAAAAAAAAAAAAAAAAAAAAAAAAAAAAAAAAAAAAAAAAAAAAAAGAATTACTATATAGTTTGTCCTCCTAAAGAGTAATATAAAATAATTTAATATGTTCAGTTTTCTAAAATTTTGTATTTTCTCTTGAAAACAATACTGACTAGGGATTCCCTGTTCTTACAATACATTATTTGCCTTTGTCTTTTAAAATCTTCTGATAGCTATTTTGACTGAATGTGCTGAGTGCAGGATGAGATAGTTTACTCAAAGATCGGGAATTGGTGGGATGCTGCAAACGTGTTTATATTCAGGTTTGTATAACTATAATGTCTTTTCCTTAATATTATGTCAGAATTCTTTCATTTACATAAGCATGTTCTATGCGAAACTATCCCATTACTGAAATGCGACTATATACCTGAAAGCATACAGCTTTGAAAATTATATTTTAAAATGTCTGCATAAAATCAGGAGCTATATACTAAAAAGTTAAAATGAATTATTATTATATTCCTTCCATGGTACATTCCTAGGGACATAATGTCTTACAATGTCAGACAGGTGTATAAATCATATATGGAAATTAACAAGGCTCACCAATCATTCACTGTCTCAAAAAATTCACTTGACTGTGTGGAAGATCGTTTAAGTAACAAGACTTACTGTGTTATTATATAGATGTATGAAGTCTGACATTAACATACAGAATAAGAAAGATTTCAAATGTTCCCATTTATACATGATGATATTACCATGAGAAAAATTCATGTCAACCCTACGACTCATCTAAAATTCCATTACCTCATTATTGATTAATTACTTCAACTTTAAATTTACTTGAGATGAACTTGACTTTTATGCCTATTTTGTCATTTTATTCCAAAATGTTCTAACTGTCAAGATGAAGGAATCTAGTGCTTTTCATTCAATGAAGAAAAATTATAAACTAGTACTTTTACTTTTGATAAGCACATACACTTAATATCCTCTATATCTTAACAAAAACAAATTACACAAGTAACAAAACCATTCAGTAATTGTCGTGAGATCAAAACAATGGAAATACTTTTGTTCCACAAAGTTTTCTATTTTCTCTCTCATAGTTTCTAGTCAAGCAAAAAGTATGCAAACAAAAACTATTTTATTTTTTTAAATCACTATTTAAAGTATTAAATTAGTTCTCTGAAAGACCTCAGAAAGAGGAAAAGTAAAGTTCTTGTGAGGTGATGTTCTTGTTTGTTTTTATAAATTAAATATGGTCTACTAAAAGGTATTTAACTTTCTTATTGTCAAATTTTTGACTATAGAATTGTACGTATTTTCAAAGATGCCTGAATTATAGGATTTACCCATGTGAAAATAAACCATGCAAGTGTACTCCATTGTACTAGACATGAAGCTATTGCTATATTTTTAAAAAATATTTTATTCACTTAGTTTAATAATTTAATAAATAATCAAATTCTAGTGCTTGAAAAATTCTTCAATCTTTTAGTTGTTTATTCATAGGAAGATTTTTTTTACTGAAAGATGAAGAAAGCTTCAAAAATTATAAGAAAATTTTAATGCTCTTTGAAAGGTAGTTAAAGATGAGAAACTAGAATGTCTTCTCAAGGTGAATTGCTTATTTAATGTGTGACTTTCAGAAAAACAATAAAGCATGTTCACTGTAAGCTGCATGATTCATTGTTAGTGGAGGAGAGATACTCACTTGATATGAATGGACATATCTTGGTTGGAAGTGGAAACAGACAGGTTATTAGCTGTGGAAATGAAACAATGTATTCTTTCAACATTTACTTTTTTTTTTTCCTAGTACCAGAGCTCTAACTCACAACCTTGCACCTCCAGGCAGGTGCTTAGGTCACTGAGCTAAATCCCCAGCCCTGTGTTTTGAGACAAGGTCTCACTATGCAGTTCAGGCTGGCCTTGAACTCACTTTGTAACCCAGACTGGTCTCAAACTCACAACGATCCTCCTGCCTCAGCCTCCTGAGTGCTGGGATTGAAGGTGTGCACTAACATGCCCAGCTCATCAGAAGCTTTTTAATTCATATCCCTTCTTCCTTGAAAAAAGTTTTCCCAATATTTCCATGACTCACTTCACACTTTATGAAGGTGTTCATGTTCCAGGCCTTATGGCACTCCTTTCCCCATAGTCCTTGACCCATCAATTCTCCTATGGATTTATAACACTATTATTCAAAGACACAAACTCGAAGTTATTACTGTGTATCAAACTCGTGGAATATACAGAAACAAATGAGTAAAATTTGAAGAAAAGAAACCAAGAAGACAAAAATTCTTGTATATATTCTAATATCCAAAGAGAAAAAATATAGGTATAAAGAAATGCAGAACCCACAGTGTATTACAAGTGAAACTATTTTTGTGTCTCTGTGTCATAGAAGGTAAACTCCATGAAAGCTGTTACTTTACAGCCTTACAATTTGTAACAGAAACGTGGAGTTTCCTGGGATGTATTCGATCTCAAACACAAGATCACAGAGCTGTTTGCTTTATGTATAAACTGAGTTTGTTGAAATGACTCCTTTTATTTTACAGCTCATTCAGTATTGAAAAAACTTTTGAGTTACCCAAGAAATAGACCTCAGCAGCACATTCCAATGTGATTTGTGGTGCTTTCAATGTCCAGAGAGGTTTGGAGAGCATTGATCTTTTTATTATGATGGTAGTTGTTACCGGTGATGCTTATAAAAAAAATATTACCCTTTATTTGGAGTGGATATTTCAACACATCCTAGAGTCTAGGCACACAGAAAAGTGAAGCATATCTAACAGTTTCTGCCTTACATAAACTTTTCCAGAATATATAGCACTCTTACAACTTGTTAATTTCATTTTGTTAGTTTGAGGTTGTCAAAGTAATAAGAGTAGCAGGGTGTTTCATAACATCAGAGAGGACTTTAACACTTTCTACACAAAGCTGACACAGTGAATTTATACTTTTTGATTATGTGGCAAAAATGTATCAAGAAAAATGCATCAAGGCTTTTATAATGTGAAAAAAAATCTTCATAATATTTTAACCATTTGAGCATAAGAAAAAGCAATTAATTAGACCGTTAACAATGTACCATGTGTAGTTTAGTTTATACATGCCCAAACGCAGTAAAATAAGCCCAAAAACATTTGAAAGTGGTGCCTAATGTGTTTATGAAAATTCACTAAAATTATCTATATCTTTATTGTTCAAGGGAAAAAAAATCAAGCAGTAGAAGATGTCTTTCACAAATTTCAGTGGCACAAATCACTACAATTTTATAAGAAATCTGGTAAGATTTGATTTATTATTTTGTTAGGAAGAGAAAGGTCTCAGAGCTTTCTCTAACTCTCTAGCCATGAACCAGAGAAGTGTGAGGATTCTGGAACTTGCAGAGCAAAACAATTCTACCTCTGCATTCTACAACTCAGTAAATGAGCACGGATACTGCTCAGGATACTTTAATTTGACTTGATTCAAACTTACTTTAATTTCCTGCCTTTGGTAACTATCTATATTGACAGCATCATACTATGCTCTCATGTTTTCGTGTTGCTAGAGATTCTGGCAATTAGTCTTTCTAAACAGGTTTTAATCTCTTGAGTATAATTATTCTAATAACTGCCCATAGATACTGATCAGGAAACAGTGGAGGTAGTGTAAGACTTAACTATTGTTACAATTTTCTCCATACATAAAACATCTCAATATTAAACACCCAGCATACAGTAGAACCCTGGTAATTAGTTTGATTGTTTTTGTAGGTTTGTGTTCAATTCTTTTCTATGTCTTTGAATTTAATCTCAAGAAATACTTGCTTTTTCCACCTTACGCACTTCGGTTTACTCTGGAGCAGAAATAATCATTTATAATTACTACCATGTCTGATACATTAAAAGGTTTAGAAAACTATAGCCTGCTGGTCAAACTCAGCATATTGTTTTTGTAAATAAAGCTTTGCTAGACATAAGTCAATTTATTATATGTTATCTGTATGTTTTTTTTTCTACGACAGTAAAGTTTAGTAAGTGTAACTGAAAGTGTAAGTTTTGTAAAGATTAAAATAGTTGTTTTCTGGTCTTTTATTGGAGAAAATTACCCACCTCTTACCTATTCATTGAATGCCGATGTTCTATATATGTGCATATCAGTTCTTGTATTATGTTCTGTTTTGAGATTCATAAAAAGATGTATTATCCAGAATTCAAAGAACACACTCAAAGAAAATGAGAGTACAGACTGTTAAAAAAGACACTTTTCTCTATATTTTTATTTTATTCATATTATTTATTTTATATTTTGGTATTTTATATTTTGATTGAAACAGAGCCTTTGCACTGAGCTGTATGCACAGTCCGTGTGTGTGTGTGTGTGAGTGTGCGTGTGTGTGTCTGTGTAATATCTTTTTTTTTAATTTTGACACAGGGTCTCACTAAATTTCTAATTTGTTCAAGCAGGGCCAGAAATCACATTCCTCCTGCCTCAACTTACCAGAGTTTTGAATGACAAGAATACATCAGCATCCCTAGCTTATATTATATCATTAAAATTCTAAAATTCTCACAACCCATTCCCAAATACATTTTCTACAGGATTGGTAATATAGCAAATATTTAAATTATTTCATAACGAAAACTTTATTTCAGATTGGTTCCACATCACCCACTCACAAGAAAACAAGAACCCAGTTGAGTGTAACCGGAGGCTAAGGCCAGTGTCAGGGCTGAGGACGGTCAAGGTGCCCAACAAAGCACCTGCTTGAGATGGGTTCTCCTCGCAATTCTAAGCAATACAGAAACAGACACACAAGAGAGAGGGAAAGGGATGATAATTGGTTACAACAAAAATTCGGTAGAATTCATATATGCTGTGGGGACTTACTGTACTCCAAATGATTGATAGTTTTCATATTGCTCCATTCCTGTTCTCAAGATACCTCAGTTTTACAATAATTCGGTGAGTTGCACATAAAAGGCCTGGTACAGCTGACAATTCAAATAACAATACAATTCTGTCATGTATGGTTTTAAATTTCGGCTATCTCAACTCTCTGTTTTGATGTGGAGAGAAATTCTTCCAATATAACTATAAACAACTCCTTTTCCTCTGATGGTCTCAAGATTTGAGAAATTAGATGAACACTCATAATTTTTCTCTGATGCTCCATTATAATTAGAAGCAATTGGCCTACAATGCAGAGCTTGCATTTGCTATGCCAAATCATATCTCTACAAGTTGAAAATATAAATTTCTATCAGTGACCATCTTGGAAATCCTACATTTCTCTTTTGCTGCTCTTTTCCAGGAATGATCACACCCTCTTTCTTCTTATAAGATGGATCTTTCCAGTCTGCTAAGACAGTGAAGCTAGAGCTTTCATTTTCTCTGAATTTCAGTATCTGTAACCATGTTTGTCATATATTTCTAATGTAAGAATTATTTTATTAAAAACAGAAGGAGGAAACTGTCTAATTGACATATAAACCAAATTTACTAAAAGATATTTGAATCTTTAAGTGGGCCATAAAATTATATATGGAGACTGATACAGCACGTAGGCATACCTGCAAACATGGTAATGTCCTGCTGAGGATCCCAGCTGGGCCTGGACGAAGTCACCAGGGAATACATTGCTGATATGGTACTGGATTCCAAAATCTCTTTTCTTTACTGGCCCTGATGTCCAGGTGATCCTGTCAGGACTTTCAGGAAACAGACATGCATGGCATTTGATGCCGTGTTACTCATTTTTTTAATTTTAAAAAGCAAAACATAAAAAGGTAGAAATAATACAGAATTTCAAAAAAAAAACAGTAAGAAATCAACACTAGTTAGCATATTGCACCTTGTTATTTTAGAAGTAGTCATTCAAGTTAGAATATCTAGGCATAAAAATTGATCAGACAATCAAATAATGACAACACAAACTATTCTTTTTGATGAACTAGCAGAATTAGTAGTATAGTTATCTATCTTGCACACTTATCCGTACATACAGTTATGTGTATACACCTAAATACATATAATCTTGAAGACACAGGGGTAGGCAAACAGTTCATGAACAAAATGCAAACCATGTGGGAAGTACTTCAAAGAATCAACAACTAGGATCTCATCTTATTAAAAAGCTTTTGACCTTCAAAAGAAATCACCAACAAAGTGAAAAGAAAATCCACAGAATGGGAAAGAATTTTAGCCAACTGTCCCTCAGACAAAAGACTTGTATCCAGAACATATAAAGAATTGAAAAACATCAGGCCCCCCAAATTCAAAGACCCAATCCAAAAATGGGCATCTGAGGTGAACAGGTGCTTCTCAGCTGAAGAAATGAAATTGGCAAATAAATACATGAAGAAATGGTCAACATCACTGGTCATTCGAGAAATGCAAATTAAAACAACACTGAGATTCCATCTCACTCCAGAAAGAACAGCTCCCATCAAGAAATCAACTGCTAACAAATTTTGGTGGGGCTATGGGGTAAAAGGATGCTATGTTTCTCTTATCTGTATGATCAGAATTGGGAAGATGGAATCACTGCAAAACATTCTAGCTATAAAAACATCTAGGAAACAAATTTATGATTTTAACCTTGATGACAGATAAACCAACACAGGAAAATTTTTTCACACATAAATATGAATTCTAAAAAACTTGCTGTATGAATAAAAACAGGAAAATTTCTACACCATTTGGAAAATGAAAAGATCACAGAGATGCAACCAAATTGTGACATCTTAATGATGTTTTTTAGCATGTGCACTGTACAGATGATAATCTGCTTGCTATTCTTGGGTGAATCATAAAAACTGCACATCTGTTCCTTAAAGAACTTGACAGGATCTGGCTCAGTAATTTTTACATAGTGATTGTTCTTTTTTAAGACATCAGAAAACATATTGCAATACAAATGGTACTGCGTGTTTGGCTGTGCTATGCAGTCACTTTGAATTCAAAATGATTACAAATAGGTACTATATTTCTATTTTCCTTAACAGGTAGTGTTTATTTCCAGATGGCTTAAGTGCCAATTAAAACGCATTTGAGTAAATCTAAAACAGAAGTACTTAGCACACAACTAATCACACACACACGCACTCGCTCACAGTCATATATATAACTATTTACTGTATTTTTCTATCTTTAAATGTAGTCACCAACTAGAAAGTGTGATCCTGATAAACATTTTTGCCATTTTATTTCAAGGTAAATAAATTTTATGGGACAACACAAGTATCCTCTGAAATAATTGGAATTGAGGAGACTGGGAAATTCAGAGGAAACACAGTACTTTCCTCTTAAAAAACATTTTTATAGTAATATTATCAGAACATAAAACCTAAAAATTTTGGCCATCTTTGTCTACTTCTTCAGATTGGTATCCTACTTTTTATCAATTTGGTGGGCACTTCAATATTCAATCCACGGAGGCCTAAGATTAATTAATTAACTAGTCAATATTTAGTGATACATTTATTTTAGAAAGAAAAATTTGTTTTCAATTGCATAATTTTATTTAATATGTATTTTATTACTTATTTTATGAATTGTATATTATTAGTACAGAATGATGAGTCTTGTGATGTCATATCAGTACATACATTAACAATTTTTGATATACATTTTTTATTAAATTGCAGCTGTATGTCTCAGCTTAGAATATCTGTTCTGTCCTTTGAACTGGATAGGACAGCCATATACAGCTTTTCCTTATTAGTAACTCTTTCTCTGTAGAATATATTTCTTTCTCTCATGCTTATGTTTTGCCTGACAAATAAAAGTTAACTTCCCAAATAATGTACATATTATAGGTCATAATATATTGTGTGGCATGTATAATTAACACTGAAATTCTATGTGAAAATTTTAAACTTTTGCATATATTTTAATAGACTATTAGATTTAAAGATAAATATCAAAGGAAGTAGAAGTATTGCAGGGAAAGGAAGTAAAAACCTTAGGATTTGCTAAATGCATGTTCCAACTCCTCATGACAACAGCAATCGCTATGTACCACAAACTTGTACTAGTAAAAAGAAACACATAAATATAAGGGTATACACACATAGATATGTACATACTTGTATACATACACATATAGTATATAAACATATATTATTTTTTAAATCATACAGTAAAAGTGCCACCCCCACACAGGTTCTGGCAACCAATGCACCTGGATATGAACTGTCCAGTCAAGCTCTCCCTTTTTGTTAAAATATAAGAAATAGCTGGCTTATTTTTAACATACACAGATGTCAGTTTCCTGTGGCACAATTTAATACCTCTCACAATACAGTCATTCCATAGCAATATGATAGTCATCTGATTAAATAAAACATGATCGCCTTTACTACTCTAATTTTGGTGTCTGTAATGATTCCTATTGCTGCTTAAAAGATTTTATAGAACATTACATATTAAGAATTTTCCTTCTAATGTACTGTATTATGCACTTTCTAATTTTAATGAAAAAAGAAAACATACACGTCACTAACCTGAGAAATGCTTCCCTCATTTGTTGTAAGTAAATACAATTTACTGAGCATGTCATTTAATCTAAAGTTCCTTCAAAATTAAATAATACAGTATCTCTTGTTTACAGTACACTTTTGCAGAAAATATGTTTTAAAAAATGAAAGGATGACAGGAGAAGTATAAAACTGAGATTAATTTAACTTTATTAGCACTTCTTTTCTAGCATGAAGTATGAGAAAATAAATTTAGGATAAGTCCAATTATATATCTTTTACTTACTTTAACCTAGGAACAATTTTCTTCATGACTGCATTTCAAAGTTTGATTTTCTTTCCAGTGGTTTATGCTGGTTATATAATTGGCTAAACTATGTCAAAACAACGTATTTTTAATACATATCACTATTTGTTTCTCTTATTCTCATGAATAAAATGAGATACAATGCATCAATTTCAAATGTAAAAATATACTGGGAAAGCTAGTTTTCATAATGAGTAATTCTGTGGATACTCCCTTATTTTCAACCTTTCACCTGCTACTAGCAAAAGGACTTTCCTTTTTGGTCTTTGCCTCTGCCCATTTTTTGCTTAGGTAGGGCCCTTCCTTGTGTATGACTCAACATCTTCTTTCACAGTTCTGTGTTCTGTCCTCAGCTCTCTAATGTGAGTCAGTCATCACTGAATACAGAGTATCTGGTTGCAGAGAGGGCTTCTCCTTGTGCAGGGACCTAAAGAATTTCTAGTCCCATTGCTGCCTCTCCAGTTTCTGTTAATTTGATTACCAAGAAAGGGAACTAGGTAGGAGGCAGGGGGAAAGGCAGGAAGGGAAAGAAACAACAACAAAAAAATGTGATGACTTCATGGAAACACAAAAAGCACATCTAGGTAGGACTTACTTCATGCAATTTTTACAATTTGTATAATTTTCTGTGTGCACAGGCTGAGTGCCATTAACAAAGTTTAAAATAACATTAATAATTCAAATAGTGTGAATTTGAAAGCCATCTCATAATGCAGTTTGAAGTTTCATCGGAGGTGCTGCAGTACAAGTGTGAATGCACTTTATACTTTGGACATTTTGTAATACGTAAGTTATAACACCCTCTCCTAATCCCACACGTGTTGCATGCCAAAATGCCTCACAGCTTGTTAAGAAGTTATTTCAAAATGAAAATATTATATGCACTGTCTCTTGGGAAAGGATGTTACCTATTGGTAGATGAATTGTAATTTTAAATTATCATATTATTTCATATACGTTGAAGAAATTTCACACAGGAAAAACAAATAAAAGATTCAAAAATGAAAGAAGATATGCATTAAACTGTATATCAATATAAATACATAAAAATTAAAACTGCTTCATATTAGCAGAAGTCATCCCAGATTAATGAGGAAGCTGTTTTTCTTTCCTATCAAAATTTTAAGCACTGTATCAGAGTCATGTAGCTATATGATTTAGTTAAGTTTATTTCAAAACAGACAAAATACACTAAGAACAGAAAGGAAGTCTATCTTAATTAACAATCTCATCAAATTTTGAGTTCCTTAAGCTTTTAATCTCTCTATGATCATTAGGATTAGAAAATTGAATTGAGGAGAAGCTGCATGTGATTTAATATCATGCTTTAGTACTCGTTTCTGTCATCCCTCCGCATCATTCTGCAGTTTGCTTTTCCAAGGAAATGGATTGGAGGAAGTGAAATTACAGAAAATGATGCAAATTCCTAAATGTTTGAAGCTATTTCGAGGTGATCATGACTATATTCATTTTTTTATAGTAGAAAAGAGCTGCCTCGTTCTCTCCTACCACTTCTACTTATTGCTTCCACTAGCATAGCTCTAGTGTTTTTTTTTTTTTTCTTCTTCTTCTTCTAAATGTCTTCATGAAAGCAGAATTCTCTGGGAAAATATCATGACAATGTTTTTATATTTATGAATTTCAGCAGTGTCTACATGAGTCTCAAAATTAGTGTCATGAATTCTTGCAATGTAAATGACAGAAATGAATCAAAAGGATCCTTAATGAAATCATAAGCAAGTCTAATATCATCCAACTTTATTGCAGTAGTGTTGAAATAAAAAATACTGAAAATGACAGAAATGGATCAAAAGGATCCTTAATGAGATCATAAGCAAGTCGAATGTCATCTAACTTTAATACAGTAATTTTTATTTGAAAAGGAAAATGTAAATACAATTCCACCCCTAATCTTTGGTCATTTTCTCATTGTTTCCCCTCCCATAGAAATACAGGTTGAGGAGTTAAGTCTTGCTTTGTGAATGTCATTCCTATTTTCCTAGTGTGATTTTCCGTGTCCTTCATTTAACTCAAAACTAAAGGAAGTGTTCCCCTTTCCCGTGAAAGCAGGAAGGTAGCAGACATTCTGTCTCTTCTGAGACAAATCATTCAATGAATTTGTTTTCATATTTCTTGCATGCATAATCTATTCTGGAACATATGCGCTATGCTCATTTTGCTGCATTGATAAGTCATCCATAGATCATCTAGAAGCTCTTTCTAAAAGTTATGGCTTTTTATCTCACATATGCTTCAGATCATATAAAATCTTTAAAATATAGAAAGTTACCTTTAAAATCCAATTAGAGAAGACTTTGTCAGAATCTATATTCATTATTAATAAAAAAAGAAAAACCGTATTTAAAGTATGCGCATGTGTGTGTATGCATGTGGTAAGAGGAATGAGTTTTCTGGTTTATAAGAACAAAAGATAAGTCCACGTGGAACAGCGAACAGGATATATCTACGGGAAAGGGGAATACTTCAGCTGCATACAACGACATCAGGTTTGCAAATCATTTACTTCCTCTTCTTAATTCTGATGTTCTGAATGCAGAACTACCACTCTTTTTATTTTAATTTTTTATGTGGATCGATTTACGTATGGAACATTTTTCATTGCTAAGAGTACCCAATCTGAAATTTCTTTAAAAAATTCACATTTCATTTTATAATTAGTGCTCTTTGATGTTAGTAAAAGCTCATTTGAGGTTGCTACTCTATTCAAAATTGATATGGTCTATGGCTAACTGCTATCTTAATTATATCTATGGATAACAATCATTAAGGAAATTAAGAGGTAAGAGGAAAGACAGTTGAGTAGAATTTTTTTCATAATTCTGCATGTTCTGCAAATCTGGAGAACAAAGCAAAAAATAATATTCCAAGAAAAAAATGAGGAAAAATGCTGAGAACCAATGAGGAAATGATGAAAAAAATCAAAGCAGCAGGAAGAGTCAGAAAGGCGATGTAGAGGAAAGCACTAAGAGAATCACATCGGCTAGGCCTCTAGGTGAGGCGAGAGTGACCAGAGGCTGCATCTGAGATAGAAATCATAGGTTAATGTCTGCCATACACTTGGGAGCAGAGACTGAAGATCATAGAGCTGAGGATATGCCTGCCTGGTGGAGCCCATATACAAACAAATCTTGGCCAGAAAGAAGGGCTTATTATAGCCCAGACATTAAACATGCTGGGCACCCAGACTGAGAACCCGTGAGGTGAGTCCAAACCATTTCACCCGTGAGTATGATCTCAAATTGCATCCATTTATCTACAAGAGCCTGGAGGTTGTTCTTCTTTATAACTGAGTAGCTTTCCCTTGTATAAAAATATGATATCTTTCCTATCCATTCTGTGGCTGATGGGCAAGCTACCCTTGCAAAACTGTCTTTCAAAATTAATGTCGAATTAAAATACTTTCATGATAAAGAACAGCTGCAGCAGTTCCTGACCACCAAACCAAGCCTACAAAGAGTGCTGAAGGAGATTCTAGAGAGAGAAAGATGACCATGTTTCCACGAAGAGAAGCAGAGGGGTATCACCCATCAGGGCAGGCAACTGAACGGAATAGGAAAGTAGGGAATCAATGGCAGGAGGATGGCATGTTGGAGATGAGCCAGTGTACACTGATTGTAACCATTACTGTAGATGGCCTCAACTCACCAATAAAAAGAAACACAGGCAGAGTGGATTAGGAGACAGGATCCATTAATATGCTGTATACAAGTAACACATTTGACTCAAAAGAGAATTCACGGACTGACGATGGGAGGAGACAAGGCAATGCTCCACAAAACAAGGACATAGATAATATTTTCAACCATGAAGCAAATTTCAAGAAATAAGTAGAAGTAAATAACTCCTCATATTTTATTAGATCATAATAGAATGAAACTAGAAATCAACAACACACTCTAAACACATGGAGATTAAGTAATATACTTTCAAATAAATAATGGGCTGGGGTTATAGCTCAGTGGCAAGAGCACCTGCTTAGCAAAAGTGAGGCTGTGAACTTGATCCCTGGCACAAAAGAAATGAAAACAAAACAAAACAAAACAAAAACCCACAAAAAAAAAAACCAAACAGAACTATAAATAATGGATCATATAAAAGGTGGAAATTTTTTTAAAATTTGTAGAACTAAATGAAAATGAAAACACAACGTAACAAAATCCGTAGCATACAGCAACAGTAGATCTAAGAGACAAGTTTATGCCCATTCTTTCCATGATATATTGGACTCCTGTTTTTATGACCATGGCTTCTCTTTTACTCTTTTTCTTTCTTGTTTTGTAGACTCTGTGATCTTACATAGAATCCCAATCCATAATTTGTTTTACTATCTTAAATGTCTTTTTCTTTGGGTTCTAATTGCTAAGAGCTTTCATGGTAATTTTTTAAATGTTTATTATTTATTTATTTTTAAGATGCAAGTATTTTAAGTAATCCAGGCTGATCTAGAACTCCCAGGTTAAAATGATTCAAGGAATTCTCCTGTACCGACATAGCTAAGACATAAGGAACATCGTGCCACCTGCGGATAAATCTATGTATCTAATTTTTTAATTCTAGTCACATTTCCTTAGACATTTCTCAAACTCTCTTAAGTCATCATGTGCAAAATCAGTATTCATTAAATGTTCTTGCCAAACTTTTCTTCTATATATTTCTAATATGACCATAATCATATTCCCCAAAATAGAACACCACATTAAATTATAAATATTTTCTTTATTCATCACATCTGAAAAATTGCAATTTTGTGGGGGGAAACTTACACTTTTTCTTAATGCCATTTCCTCTGCTGAAGTTCATGAAATGATCTATGCCCATTATTTTTAGTAACTTCCTAAGACTTCCAACTCTGTGAACCACAATTCTTAAGTAAATTTCCATAATTTTATTTGTATTCATTGTTGCATTATGACTTCTTATGATGTTGTAAAAAATCTCTAATTCCTTTCAGTTGCACACAGTGCCTTTTTGGCTTTTATTATTTCTAACTTTCTAAATAGATCACTGAAAATTTCCTATGGTTACAATTCTTAAATGGCCAAAGAAAAGTTTGTAGCCAAATTGATTGAATTTACACATTCTCAAAATACACTTCCTCAATTTGTTGATCTAAAAAGTGCACACTCACCTTTGAAAAGTCAATTGAAATGCCAACCCCCAAGGGGAATTTTCATTGCTCTTTCAAGTAAAAGAGTTCTTTTTATGTGCTCCCACAATATAGTACTGTATTAGTCTCTATTAGAGCAATTTCTGATGACATTTATTGAATAATGAACAACTCTATAGTTGAAATTAAGCCTTGAAAAAGGTCAGATAGTATCTCTTGGAAAAGTTTTAAAATATGGATTCTTTGAACACACACACACATGCTCACATATAATTATCACCAAGTTATCCTGATACTTAATTGATATGCTACAAATTTATTTACTTTTCCAAATCCTAGTGATCAGGAATGATAGATTATAATTATCTTTCTTCTGTCACTACCTAGCACAGTTACTGAAAAAATCACAGTATATTAAATGCTTTATTATTTATTGAAGAATGCATGGATGAAGGATTTATTTATGACATTCCCTGAACATATTTTATTTGGTTTCTAAAATATCGTTAGACAATAAATGAATGAATGAATATCCTAATAAGTCAGTCACCTGGTGAAAAACTTAAAATCACTGATTAAAATTTACTTTGATATCTTAGTCATTTGCCATTCTGCAGTATTTGTAGTCTGCCTTTGAGTGTAACTAAGGTCTTGTGCGTATATCAAGATGCACTACCTGATTAAGTATGTGATATTTTCAATGAAGACTGAAATAACAACTTAAACATTCATTTTGCCAATGCTTAGCAAATGCTCGCCACATGAATAATTATTAAATGACTAATATAAAATTAAATATGTCTTATATGATAGCTTCAAGGGCTTGCATAATTAATTATACTTTGTAAGTAATTCTGACAAGCTATATTATTATATGTTTCCTTGAGAGAGTAACATTATCCTTACAGTGAATCACAACAAAATAGGAAAAAGAAGGCAAACAAAGTTTATCTATTTCTTACTATATCGTCTTTTATCAGTTGCTTGATACTACTATTTTACCTTATGTTTTTGGCAGGGAGAGAACACCAATCACCCGTATTAAAGCAGCTGAGCAATCATAATATGTCCTCGATGCATTTGATACATCATACATGGGTGATGCTTTAAATAGCACTAGAGAGTTAATCAGATGTCGTGATTTATAAATGGGGAAATTAAGAACATAATGAACTGATAAATCAGTAATAGAGTTCTTATAAAGACTCAGGCATTTGACACTCTTCATTATGGCTTTTATGCCTTTAAAATAAAACCATTTCTTAAAGTAGACTCATCCATTTTTCCATGTGCCCCATTTCCCACAACCAAAGTTTCAATGATAAATAAATAGTTGTTAAAGAATTTCTTAAGAACAAAGAATAAACTATATTTTTCTCATCTTGCTGTTATATAAAAATGAAAAATTGTTATTGTTTCATTCGCTTACAGTTTCCCTGGCATTGTAGATATAATAAGATAATTAATATTTAAAAGAAGCACTATGTATGCCATAGTATGTAATAAAGTGAATATTATGTTAAAGCAAATGAAAAAACTCAAATTGAACTCACATATATCATGCTAATGTATTTTATTTTCTCAATGTTTAATTCTGCTGATATCCATGCATCTTATCTGCTGTTATTTGTTAGTTCACATTTCTTAAAAAATGGCAGAAATAAGAAGTTTTAAGTATTTTTTAGCTTAACAAAAAATCTACAGTACACACAGAATGAGTAGAATTATGAATATCTAGGAAAGAATTATTTTAAAATAATCAGTGTCCTAGAACTTCAGAAAATATACTTGAGAAATCATTCATGAACAGTAATTAAAAATGTCTACATGAGAAATAAGTGAAGGAACAGGAAATATTTTCATGTAAGCCTGTCTGACAAGCAGAGGAACTATAGGAAAAAGGAAGAAAAATACACAAAAAATCTAAATTTCAATTTAAATGACTCTTTAAAAAGAAATTCATTCAAAGCAATAAAATTATACATGAACATTAACATTATAAATAGGGCTCCATAAATTAAAATTTGTCAATGGTTTAGTTCAGCAAAAGAATACCTAAAACAAATATTATTTTTATGTTTTATACACCAAACACAAGAAAACAAAGGCAAACATTCTTCTACTGTTTGGAAAATATTAAAACATTTACTGGTCAGCAGGCTTAGATATTCCTAGTACTTAATTCACAAAAGGGTGAAGAGAAGTAATCGTTGGTGAGTCAGTTCTAATGATTTTGCAGAATATTAGTCATTTTTAGTTAGAACATTATTTTTAATTTTATAAAAATGTTTTCCTGTTAAACTATATCCTCTCCTTTGTATTACCATTGTTGCACATTACAAATTTGTATAATCAAAGCCCATCAATGCAATGTTTTTTTAAATTTTGTTTTGTTTGACTTTTATTAGTACTTGTTTGCAGTATGTAATGATTGCGTTCACTTCAGGGAATCGGTTCATGTACACGATACATTTCAATTCCTCTCCACCATCCCTTCTTACATTTCCAGCACCAGATTCATTTACTTCACTTATAAGACCTTATAAAGTTAATTATTGTAAATGCAGATTGAAAACCAGATGAAGGACAAAGAACGTATAAACATGTAGGACAATCATAGTAAGTCAAGGTACAGTGTTAGGTACATTTCCACTCTGAATTATCTTTTTTCTTTTTCTTTTATTACTATTACCTGTCTTTTATTTTTAATATCTATATATGCACTATATATATATATATATATATATATATATATATATGCACACACACACACACACACACAGAGGGAGCGTTTCATATAAGAGAAACCATGCAATATTTAAACTTGTTCATCTGAGTTACTTTACTATTTACTCAATGTTATAGATGAATACATTTTCCTTTTTTATGGCAAAGTAGTACTCCATTTTGTATAAATATCACAAATATTTTATCCATTCAACTTCTGATGGACAGATAGGCTATTTCCAAGATTTAGCTACTATAAATTGCTCTGCTATAAACATGAGTATGCATAGATCGCTATGATTCAATAACTTTAAATCTTTGGGACAATGCCTAGAGGGGAAAAATACAGTGCTATAGCTATATTTATGCTATTATTTTTTAATTAGATAAGACAAAAAAACTTGCAAATAAAAAAAACACTTCATTTTATTTACCTATGTACTCATACATATATTCTTTATTTATGTGGCTGCACATTAATTTCTTTCCTTTTTATTCACAAAACAAAAACTTCAAACTTTTGTGTACATTTTAAGTTCTATTTTTATTGGTCTAAAATTGTATTTCAGTTTTTGTTGTTCACTATTTTTCCCATTATTTAATATGACTTCATATTGTACCTGGTTTTCATGATTTATTCTAAGAAATATTTGTATGCATATTAAGAATACTCTCAGTGAAAGAAAAGAAAGGACACAGGTGTTTCTCCAGTAGAGGTGGATCAAGAGGTGGAAGGAAGAAAAGGGGAGGAAAGAGAAAGAGGACAAAATAGGGATTAAGTTGTGGTATGTACATGAACTAGCTTCACACAGGAATATAAACATTATGTACTGGGAACATGTACCAATAAAAAAGGAAACATAATGTATGATTCACTTTTCTCACACTGCTTGTAAAGATACTTTCTGCAGTTTCCTTCAGTGTAAGTGGGGATCCTGGCGATTACTGCTTCTTAAAAATTTGTACTAAGGGACTTCTTAATAGTGTGTTTTGTAGTGTTTAGGAGATTGAAAATTACAATTTATTTGATACTGTGTTGGAGAAATATTCTTCAAATTTTCCATTTAAATCTATTATTAACAAAAAAATCAATGTAATGAATAACTTTTAAGAAAAATTTTTAAAAAGATGCCCAAGTAAAATGTGAATCCAATAGAGATAGGATAGAAGGATTTGGGGATGTTTTCCCAGCATTACTTCTTAAATTTGAGTTTGTCCTCTTCTCTATATTTGTGAGTTTAATGATGCCCTACACATGTCTAAGACTTTTTACAGTTTCTCTTCAATTTCTTTCTTGTTTGCTCCTCAATTATTTTTCTTTTTCTTCGAGGTCAAATCTATAATCAAGACCCTGTAGTGAATGTTTCATTGCAATTATTTTATTTTTTGACTTCAGAATTTGAATGTGGTTCTAATTTAAATCTTATCACTTTGTGTTCTTTATACCATGAGACATAACTTTCAAATTTCCATTTAATTTGTTGGCATGGTTGTTTTTAACTTTGGGAACATAGTTTCAGCACCCTATTTAAAATATTTCTCTGGAAAGTTCAATATTCTGTGTTTCTCAGGGATCTTGCCATTTTTTCTACATGTACTATGTCTTAGTTACTTTTTTCTCATTGCTGATACAGAATACCTGACACCCAAAATCAGGGAAGGAAAGGTTTATTTCTTACAGTTCTCAGGGTTTTCAGTTCATACTCAGTTGGCTCCAAGACAGTGTGGCGTGGTGGGGCAGTCATTCATGGCAGCTGAAAACCACAAGGCATGAACCCAGCAAGGGAAAGCAAAGACACACCTTCCTCTCAAGCTTACACTGTGGGTCGGCTCCACCCCCTGGGTTGGAACAGCACTCACATTGCCAACCCCAGTGCTAGACAACAAGCCAATCACAAACTCCTGAGTCAGCTGCCACTCATGCCATGATTACTTGAGACTTGGTGGGGCTATACCTATAGCATCCTGCCTATAGGTTATATTTTTCTTATTGTTGCATGGATCACTTTCTTAAAATTTGGGCATTTTAAATAATAAGCTCCTAACCTGGATTTGTAGCATTTTTTTTTCTATTGCTGTTGCTTCTATAAGTTTTATGCTTATGTCAAATCTTTCAAAACTTTAGCCATCTGTAACTCTGCTTTCATATTTTTTTCTCTCTACAGCCTCAAGATCATCCAAAGAGGGTAATCTTTCTAAGTGTTTTCTGAGGAATGCACCTAGTTCTGCAAATCTTTGCCCTGTGAATCTCTCACCATATTTCAAAACTTTTCAAAACACCCAATTTAATCCTCACATTGTATCTCGATAAAAAAAAAAAGTATTTGGCAAACTGTGTTTGTAATAAAATGTCCTCACCCCTTCAGTTTTGCTTGGAATATGCTTAATCATGTCTTAAAAGATTTGAAATATAAATACAACAAGTATAAATAAAAGATATTTATAACTCTTCCTCCACTGTTCACTGTCTCCTATCACATTCATGTTAAATATGGAATCATAAACTACATCCTTCCTACACTTTCTTCTTGATTTTCATTTCTTTTTCTTTCCCATGCTTATTCTTGTCCATTTATTTTTCACTAGATTAATCAGAATTCCAGGTTTTTTTGGTCAGAATTTGGGCTTTACATAAAATACTTAAAGTTCAAATAAGCGTCAAAAAAGCAACTTCTGGACAAAGCTGTTACTTTTAGGCATGTAAATATCTTCTTCTTAAAAATGCATTTCCAAAAATTACCTAAATATCACATCTTTTTTTTTTATACCACTGTGTATTGAGATTTTGTTAATGTCTTTCTGGCTCCATGTTTAATATCTTACTTAATGTTGGGAGCCATTGAAGCTGGAAAACGACCCACACTTGTTACCAAAGTAACAGGGAGCACCTGGGTCAATCATGTCAAAAAGTTGCTACAGTCCAGAAAAACACTAGGCTCCTAAACAATCCAGGCCTGGGTTGCTAGGCAGAGGGGCTGAAATTGATGTCATCCTTCCCAGTATATAAATAAACATGCAGCATTAGTTAAGCAGTACCTTTCCTCCCATCAGGAGAATAAGGGATCCACCTCACCCCAGCTTTGTTTCTCTCTCTATTTTTCTCATCCTCTTGCAGTCCTTCAGCTCAAGAACCTCAGGAGCTGCATGGATCATGACAACTTAATTCTTAAAGTTTCTATTTTATTCATTTAATTATCCCAAGTAGTGGGAGTGATTGAAACCAGCTTTAAAAAATTACAGATGATTTATATATAGATATATATGAATATATATATTTATTTATATATACATATATATCTTTATATATATACATATTTATTAAGCATCAACATAAAAATCAATAGACTAGACAAGCAGGTTTAGCAAAGTCTTGGTACAAGGTTACAAAACCATATACAGAAACCTAGTGTTGACCTATATACAAGCAATGAACAATTCAAAAGTACAAATGTAAGGGCACAAGTTACAACATCACAAAAACTATCAAAACTGATCAAAAGTATTCAAAACTAAAAACTATCAAAACTGATCAAAAGTATTCAAATACAGCCTAAATAAGTGGAGAGAGACTATGTGTGTGAATTGGACAAATATCAAAACATTTGTTGTCCCTAAACTTATCTATAGATTCACCTCAGTATCTATCAAAATCTCAGCAGAATTTTTTTTTTAATTTTTTTTTCAGTGAAGGAAGGCACTGAATCTACTTCTGGACAGGCCATGTGGATGACAAAGGATAGAATCATGTAGTATATTATGGCCTTTAAAATTAATATGCTGAATCTCTAAACCCTAGAATCTCAAAATATAAATATAGTTGGAAATAGGACTTTAAAGAGCTGATTAAGTTAATAGTATATTGTTAATGTAGGTTCTAGCTCAATATGGTGAAAGTCCTTAAAAGAGAGATTACAACCCACAGAAAGGTACCAGGGTGCATGTGTAAGGAGGTAAGGCCCTTAGAAAATACAGAAAGAAAGCAACATTTTAAAGCAACCAGGAGATGTCTCAGAAAAAAGTCAGTCCTACTGGCATTTTGATGCTGATTTTCCAGGCACCAGAACTCTGAAAAGATAAAACTCTCAATCAGAGACTGTATGGCAGTACTCCTGGCAAAGTCATACAAAAGCAGATTTGTTTTATGCTTTCTCATGTGATCACAATATTTACAGTTAAAAGTTGAATTGGTTGTCTTTTATATCTTCTGTTTATGCTCACTGTGCTATTTCTTTCTTGTGTGTCTGTTCATCTTTGTTATAGTGATGGTTCAAGCACTGGGAAACTATAGAAATAATTTTAGATTTAGGATAAAGAGAGCAGACTGTAAACGTCAAGACTGTAAGAAAGCTGACTGTAGTGCCAAGAAAACCTCAGTGAGACCACTTTAGATTGACTTCCATGCTTAACTCTTCCACTGCTTAAACAAAACTAATGATACAATGCCAAAATATAAGGCTGGTGTACTTAAAATTTACCACTTTGGCATTTTGTAAATGTGATATGATAGTCTATTAGAATATCCATCTTTGCATGTGTTTAGGTTCATTTATAAAATTTTTAACAGTTCAGATATAACATGTTTTTGTGATCTAAATGGTACCCAAATGCAGCATAAAATTTCCAAACTATTTAATTAATTATTACCTGTCAGGTGTTTTAAGTATGTAATTGAATTTATTTAATTTTATTTGTTTTCAGTTGCTTAGTATATTTTGTCATCTCACACATCATGATTGGATTTTAAAAGCACTTAATCTATCATCTCTTTGATAGTCTTACCTTTCCAGGATAAATACTTCTTCTCATAGACAAAATCCATTTTTTATTTTATTTCCATTTTATTTTTTATTTCCAAAGTTTTTCTTTATTCCAAATCTATTTTGCATTTGCATTTTATTATGTATTCTCATTATTAACATTCCACATATCTCATATTATATTATACCAAAAATCCATATTCTCCTCTGGAAATGTTTTCTTTCTAAATGTTAGAGCAGATTGGGGGATGTTGTGGCATTAGAAGAGAAGCACTGATAGGTCAAGGTATGTAATTTGGCTTTATGTCAAATAACAGTTATATTTTCATACATATATATCATCTATCTCTGTCCATTTCCTTCAGGTTCTTTCAATTTTAAACCTTTTCTTTATTTTTTCCATTGCTCATGCAACTTGTAGATGAAGGGCAGATCGTACATGCTTATTTTCTGTAATTTCTTAAAATCATTATCCAATGACCGTAATATTCAATCTTATACTCTCAGAATCAAAAAACCTTGACTATACCATTCTTATATCCATTCAGTATCAGCTCTAAATCTTCACTATACCACATTAGATAACATTGTATCTGTGCATTGCTCTCTTTCTACCAAACAAGGCATTTAGTATGATGGAACTACCATTATGAAAAGGACTTTAATGTTCTCTATCTAAAAGCAAAACTTAAAAAACAAAACTATTTACTTTTCCAATCTCAAAGATTGAGAACAGTTCACTAATTCCATATGTTACTGTCCTGAAAACACTGTATATCTGATTAAATATATTTGTCCCAACACTGTCACCTTTTCTTGATTAGAAAATTAGTTTTAATTGTCTTTCTTTTGTTAGTACCTGAAATTTGACATGAAACAGATGCTGATCATATAAACATTGATATTGGAATTTTTTGTTCTTCACACGTATGAATATGTGCTTTGGCTATTCAGCAGCTATACTAAACAATATTTTAACTCTCTTTTATACTGTACAAAGGGCATCTATGGAAATTTGCATGATCAAGAAAAATACTAATTAGCATTAGTGATAATGTGTTTTCAGTTTGCTGTATTTTCTACTTCTTTGTTGGGTTGCAAATTTATGAATAAATTAGAAAGTATAGGGGACAGAGCTTATTGATCATTTTGTGTGTTCTTATTGTTTATTATGCAATCAGTACTTAAATTATCAATTAGTTAATAAATTCAGCTTTAGATGAATCAAAAAATTAGTAATATTTAACAGTTCATCAAGGTACATAGTGCATTTCGTGTACAGTAAAATAAACAACAGTTTCTGTTTATAGTAAGTTAAGAGTTTGCCACCTAATGCAAGTAAACAAGATAAAATTGGGTCCCATTAGAGAAATGCATTATGAAGAGACAGATTATTTTTAATTTCTCATTCCTGCATTTATTTCAGATATAAATAAATATCAGAGCAAATTTTATACTTAAGATTTAGCAGTCAGGTATTGCTGACCAGGAAAACTTTGGCACATTATTGAAATTAAATGAATTAACTTTTTTCACTGCTGTAACAAATGAGCCCTATTTTTGACAAGTTAGACATGAAACTAAAATCTACAAAAATGAATCCAATTAAGACAATTGCAGATTTTGCATTAAACAGTAATGATAATATATCACTAGAAATACATTAATTTGTATTGCATGATATTTTTAAAATAAGTTGTAAAATGTACAAGAAAACTTGCCATATAAGTAGGTATGCTGCCTATCTGTACACTGAACTAATTTATAAGGTGAAATTATAATTTTATCTTCATATATTTATAACATATTTTATTTTTCTTCGTATTTAAATTCATATAAAAGAGAAACATCATTTTCCTTCTTGTATTGTTTTCTTTTGTTTAAATTAATTAATAATATTATTAATTTAAAAAGTTTGAATTTTGTGGATCTTACCCCCAAATTCTATTTAAATTTAATGAAGAAAAAATTAAGTAATCATGAAAGTTTAAAACATGACAATAAAGATAAAAATTTGTGAAACACATCTTTAATTGTTTGATGTATTTAAAGAAAGTCATTATAAGATATTTGAAGATTTTTAAATGACTCTAAAACCACCTCTATAAATTTATCATCCTAAAATAGATATATTGTAGGCATTAACATTCCTATATTGTAGTTATACATAGCTTTTAAATAATCTGGTTATCTAAAGACTTTAGAGCAATGTAATAGTCTTTGGAAATCATACATTCTTCAAATCCTTTTTATTTTGCTTATTTTATAGCTACATTCTGTGACATCATCATAAATTTAAATTCACACACTCAAGGTTTTAAAATTCTACACAGTTGACAACCTACTAAAGTCATACCACTTTTCTTAACTTGTAAACTATAATTATACATAAACTATCTTCCTAGGGCAAATAAAATAGCAATTCAAATGCAGTAATTATTAATTTACATTCAGATATTCATTCGTGGAAATTATCAAATGTCCAGATTGTGTACAACCTAAAAGGGATTAGTAGTCCTAGCCAAATTGCTCAGTTTCTTTGCAAACCACTTAAAAGTATAACTATAATGTGTAGATATTATCTACCTTCCCAAAAGCTCACATGTATGCTTTGATTTTGCTAAAGAAAATCAATCAGAAAGAATAATGTGACATATGATCTGGCAGCCCACAGTAATTCAGCTCTGTTGTTCTTGTGATAAATAAAAATATGAACATGTATACACTTCAATAGTCAAAATGGTTACTTTGATTTAAGAACATTTGTTTTGTAGAAAAACACAGTGGCATCATTTGACTGTGATATCTTTGTCACTTTTCTAGTACTCTGAATTTTAAAATGTCATTGTGTTATCTCAACATTGTAGTCAATGAACAGAAGTTCACCTTTTATATTATTTACAGCTAATTTAATGCAACATCCAAATACTAAGTCTGGATGAACAGAGAGCTCCTCGTGGTCCAGTGGGTACACTGGTGAGTTCTGATACTTAGGAAAAGAATCTGGAAGATATGGTGTATCACATTGTTTTTGTTTTAGAAGAAAAGGGGGGAAAAAAAGGATTTTTGGGAAGCTGTGGTTTCATCAGGTTTGGCTCAACAGAGGAAATTCACTTCAAATTATATCATATGGTATCCTTTCTAGGCCTGTAAAGAACATGTTTCTTTTAAATAAAATGTGTAAGGAAAGCTCATGATGATGGGCTAGTATGGAAGTATCATCCAGATACTATGTGCAAAATCACTGAAACTACAGTTAAATTCTAAAGCAAATTTAAAAAGCAGTTCCTTTAACAAAAATGCTCTGTGGCCATAGAAATTAAGCCACCTAATTTTCAGTACACCCACAGCATTGTGCAGCCATATTCTTTATTTTATTTCAAACCAGAATTTCAAAGTCTCGGTTTGCTTACCACAGAAAGTTTATCAATTGTCAAATAATTAACAGTTTTACTTCCCTTTACGCTGGCTTCTTTCACTGTACATGCTCATTATTATGGTTGTAAATTATCTTCTTAACAGTATGATTTTAATAAAAGTAACTCTACTATTAGAAATTGCTCAGAAGTTACTAATAGCTCTCTGGAGAGCACTTGTCTCACCCTGTATCTCCCACCTTTTCTAAAGGTCACGTTAATTATATCTTCCTTATTGAGAGGAAATCAACATGTCAGTCAGAGGAGCTCACAGGTAGAACTTGAAGAGTCAGTCTTATTTAATATTACAATGTATTCAATTTACTTTTATCTCTTATAAATGCAATTAACATGAAGGAAACAATAAAAAGTTTTCATTTTTACTCACATTCTTTGAGGAACAAAAAATCTGGTATTCTTTAATGTGTATGTATAGTTATTATTGTACTATTAGTTTAAATTTGTTTTAGCAAATCTTTTGAAAATGGCTTCAAAGAGGTAAGAGTTTCACGGAGGAAGTAGATTTCATGTATCATTTTAATTTTCAAGTAATTATCCACGTACATAGATTTCTGATAAACACTCTGTCACATTCAAGAGCTCCATACTTTACAAAATGATTATGATCACTTCTCGGCTTTTTGGCTAAGATCGAGTGCAAAAAGTTTATAAGAAAATTAAGGACAGAGACAAGAAACATTCTGGAAATGCGAATATGTCTAATAGATTTTGACCTATTTACCTGGTAAAACACATTCACCTTGCTTCGTCAATATTCCTGTATAATGCATTTCACTCATCCCTTCATCGGTATTCCTGTATAATACATTTCCTCATTAAATATGTTATATAAAATACATCATATTAATTTATTTATCATGGGTTTATTTAAAAGTATTGATATTCTAAACCCTCATGCCACTATAATTTTAGCATTAATTTGACAAAAATTTTGATAATATGCAGGAGTCCATCATCCTGGCTGTAGCAGATGGTTCACACACTTTATGATAAATTAAGATTTCTTTTAACAGAGGCCTATATAGACAAGTAGAAAAGCAATGATATATGATGTGTTCCCCCTCTTATGAACTTGGTTTTGGTTTCAGAATCCCCAAGGATAATAGAATAAAAGAAAATTCTGTACAGGAATTGAAAACAAAATTGTCAGCATTAAGATCTACTGTACAAGAAATGTGATTATGGACATGGAACACGAAGAGTCCTCTTACTACAGCTAGAGAGAGAGAGAGAGAGAATGAGAGAGAGTGCCAAAGGGTAAAGGTCTGCTTGCACTCTGCCTGGTCTTTCTAATGCTGAAATTCCTTAGGCAGAATGTTTCCAGAGCAGAAGCCAATGGACACCATTAATGAAGTATATCTAGGTCAGCATCCTGGGTTAAGGAAAGGGTAAAAGTCAAAGAGTTAAAATGAAGATGGTGGTTTGGGAGACAGTATTTATCAGCTGGGTGATGTATTTTATGCTTTTGAGTGTATCTTTTTGGGGGGCAAAATATATGAATTTTAGTGAGAACTCTGCCCCTCACTCGCACTGTGTTATATCCAAATCATTGTCGTTATTTATTGATTGATTTTTGTAGAGCTCATTCTCTTTATTCTTATCCTTTCCAAAGCAACTGAATATACTTTATATGTGTGAAGAGCAAAGTAGAATGGAAAAGTAGGCAAAGGTGCATGAAGTCTTTGAAAAAAATAATTTGAAGGTCTTCATTCTTGAAGGGGCTCTAATCTCACAATTTATGTTTAGTGAAGAAACCACATAGAAATCTGAGTTTTCAGTAAAATTAACTCTTGATTATCAAGTATGTGTACCAAGTGGGAGTCAAGCCACTGTCAAGAGTAACTGTTCCATGTTGTACTAAAAGGAAACTTGAAAACTTACTGAATGTCTTCAAATATAGTTTTGCTTGTGACACATAACTAGTATCTAACAGGGCAAAGTATCTAACAGACTATAAAGTAAGAACACTCAAATGAAAATTCTGAATTTAAATTCCAAATAAAAGAGCTGCTCGTGATATATATTTTTAACGTTAAGCTTATATTTCTTTTCTATACAGTGTTGTAAGACTTTCTTCCCCTAAAAGACACTGCAAATATAAAATTCATAATTATCATTTATCACAGAATCTAATAATTGCTACGCACTGATAGTCTAATTTTCTTTTCTTGTAATGAACACTTAATTATATCTCAGATTAAATGATTTACAATTAGTTTTTGATGTATTGTAGACAATCTTCTTTATGTGATATTTTGAACTCAATTCTAACTTCACTTTTATTCATAATAAAATACTGTAATGATGGCTTCACCACTACAGTGACTCATTCAAATTGAAGTACATAATTCTCCCAAAAGCCTCATGGACCTCAGTTCCCTGCTCTTATTATTTAAGGGCAAATACACCACACAAGTAAAAACAGAAAAGGAGTGAGAATCCTACTTCTGTCTCCTAGTTTTGAAGGAAAGAACAGAGTCTCTTGGAACAATTTCTGCACTTCTTTGACTCTATTAAAATTTACATATTTTACATTTAGCTAAATATTCTAGATGAAAAACTAAAACAATAATGAGTTGCCCAAAATAACTTTACAAAAGAGCTATCACTGAAGTAATTTCTAGGGCTTAAATGACTCTTTGGGGGATAAATTCAGTATGCATTATTGGAAAACAGGTGCTTCTATCATTCCCAGGAATGATATATTGATAGCAATGTGCTAATACTGTTAACTAATTTCTTCAGTATCATTTCAAATGACTTACATTTTGAAGCATTGAATATATTTTTATGTCTAATCTGGGATTCGCGAAGAACTGATGTTTTATGGTTTGTTGGCCACTGAAAACTTACAGATTTCTTATGAATAAAGTCTCATGTTATGTAAATGGTATCAATTAATAAAAATATAGTCTTGATGTATTTTGTGTATCAAAGATTATATAATTGACAGGCCATCAGAAAAGCATATATCCCAAAAGCTGAATTTTGATTAAGTAGTGTAGATTGTTCACTACTGTTTTTTGCCCTAAGCTCATTATAACTAGAATAACATTGAGGGAAATAAACAGCGGTGCCATGTTTTCCAGGGAAAGTGCGCAGTGACTGATAAGCCAGTTCTTATACTTTACTCTTGCGATGTGTAGCATTTGTCACTGTGCGCTATTTAAAAAAAGGATGTTTAGTCACTCAATACAGACTGTAGGAACACTTGTTAGTGTTGAATAATACTGTCATTTATTTCCAGCTATAATACACAACTTGCTTGGACTTTGGATCCTAATTTTTCAGTTGTTAAATGGTGATGATGCCAATATTTAGAGTTCTTAAATGAAAAATTAGTGGACATATACCCAAGAACTCATTACAGGTATAGTATTTGTTGTTCCAATGAAACTTTTAAAATTATACATTTCCAATGCATTTAAATTAACACAGTTGGACCATATATGCCTAGGTTCTACAACTACAGATTTCACTTACCCTAGATAAAAATCAATCAGTAAAATTGTGTCTGAAAAAACATGTAAAGATTTTTTCTTATTATCATTCCTTACACAATAAACTGTAGCAGCTGTTTTCATCGTATGAGCATTGTATTATTCATTCTATAGAGATATTCTCTGTTCTTTCAGTACTAGATAGATGAATTAAAACATATAGAAAGGTGTATGTAGATTATACCAACCTAATCTTTCCCATTATTCTGACATGAGTTAACAGGTATTTTGGTAACTGGTTCCATTAGAAAAAAAGTATTTCATTAACTGAAAGAAAGCTGATAATACATTGTTGGGTATGTACTTTTATTTGCATGAGATTCTAATGCTATAAAAGTTATATATCAATTATTATAAACCAAAACATTAAGAATAACATTATGATCTTAATACATTTTCTAATGAATCGAATTATCTTCCAATACTTAGGAAATAAATGAAACACTGGGTGAAAAGTAGCACGCTATAAACTATTAGTAACTGGTTGGTACCTTATCAATATTACCTAGAAAAACCGTTTGTATGAAATAGTGACTTTCTGTCATAAGACCTTCGAAGACCATATCTCACCAAGCTCTTACTATGGAAGAAAATTATCTGTTTTATATGATTCCATGTGTTATATAACCAGAAGCTAAAATGATCAGGCAGAAATGTGAAAAATTTCTACTGCGCATTTTTGCCCATCAGAGATGATTCACTGTAGAGGTTGTTTAGTGGTCTATAAGAATTTCATGACAACAAATTGATTCTGTAGATCCATTCTTTTTTTTTCAAAACTTATTTAAATAGACAAATTTATTTATGCTGAATTTCTGAGCTAGTAACAGAGAACAACTCTTAATACAATTTGGTCCTTGATGGTATGAAATGTTACTTCAGAGCAAGTCGATTATAGCATTCACCTTTGATCTCATAGGAAGCACAGATTTGCCTTCACTGTGATTGATACATATTGTTATACTGTACCTTCCTTAGCAGTGGTATCTCAACCAGAACCAGTAAATGAAGACTCATTAAGTGTCAATTTTACGAATGTGACATCTCTGATTATATTATTTGAACCCATAGGACTCATTTCTGTGTGAAGTTCTGGAACAATGAGCACACAGTTACAGAATCTTCTAATCAAGAAACACCTCACATCATCAAAGATTCCAAAATGTCTGAAACACAAGGTCCAGCTTCCCAAAATAACCATAATGTCACCAAAAAAAAAAAAAGGGATTAAAACTATGGATTTTGTTAGAATAAAGGAAATAAAATGAGGTTTGTATGTGATAAATAAAAAAATGAACCACATGAATCTTACAAATCATTGTTTTTAGAAAAAATAACACTACAATTTTTGATAATTGCAAAATCATGTCACTACTACCACAATCTAAATATCAACTACTTCCTCAAAATTATCCCTTGCTTGGTGGAGTCAATTCCTTTCCCTTTATCTGACAACTATTAATCTGCTTCCTGAAATAACACTTCTATTTTGAAAGAGTGTCAAATAAATATTATCATTCTGCACATACCTGCTTAGTCAGGCTTCAATGGAAAGTTATATACAAATCAGGCATTCTCCTTTTTTTACATTTTTCAAGTATTATGGCACATTATTTTTTCCCTGCTTTTCTTTCCTGGAAAATATTCTCTAATGACTCTAACATTGAAGGCATTTAGGGTAGCAAGCATTGTACATCACTACCCGTCCTGCAATAAAGGGGTGATGATGTGATGCTTTCAGTGGAGAAGTTTTTGATCATGATTTCTATCGTGTGAACAATGTGAGGTTTGCAAACTAGTACAGTGGCAAAAATTAGTGATTTTTCAATTTCAAATATTCTAAACTTCATATTTCATCATAGTCATTTTATAACCTGAATTAGTGATTTGTAGTATCAAAAGTTTACATATATGCCCCAGTTCCCTGAGATTTTTAGGCATATTCATGAGATCAGAGGAAATTTAAAATGGTTTCAATGCGGTATGGACACAGGATTGTCCTGTACATTCTATTTTATCTACCTTAGAAAACCAAAATTATTCACTGGATTCACTGTTTTGTATTCTAGTTTGAAATGTTCCTAGCATTGTTTGCTATATTGAAAGTACTTTTTGTGTTTATATTCAAATTGATTGGATATCGGGTTACTTAAATATTAATGAGGACACACTAGTGATTCTACCGTCATAGCACACGCACAGTGGCATTTGCAAAATGAGAAGGTAGCAATGTTCAAGCATGACCACAAGGAAGTGATGGCTGCAGTCATGTTTCTAGAGAATTAGTTTATTGCATTAGCAAATTGGTGTGCGGAACATCTGTAAGAAAGAGGAAGGAACAGCAGCAGGAGAGAAAAAGAAGGTGCACTTATCAAGGACTTTCCACAAAGCAGTGTTTATAAAAAATCAAAAAAATTATTCCACAAAACGATCACAATCATTTTAAGAAAGCAGCATAAACAAGTATTTTAAAACTACTGGCTTGTATGAATTTTAACTTCATTATTTTGTTGTGTTAATTTGGCATTTGCAATGAAATCTGACTGTTAGTTCTTCACCCTTTCAGGGGTAATAAATATAGTAGCTTTAAATAAATTACGAGTATTTTTATAATCCTCTATCTGCAATTCTAAAATCCTAACAAACTTAAACACAAAATCCTTTATCTGCAGTTTCAAACAAACGTACAACAAACAAACCTATAAACCAAAAACACTCGTAACACGTGTGGCAGGAAAACAGACCTAATCTGAATTTATTTGGTGGCATGACATCACGCAAATGAATCCAAGGCTGCTTGGATCTTAATTTATGCCACTTAGTGTGACAATTCATGCTTCTTGGCAGAAGTATCACTATTATTGATATCATTTGTTTCAAGTTCAGAGACATGGAGATGAGTTAGGTCACTTATGTTAATTCACTAGGATTAGAATTTTGCTTTAAATATTCTTTTCTTTTACAGATTCACAGCTCTACAAAATTTATGTAATTTAAACATTATTCAAAGAAAGAATGCAGGATAAAATTGTCACACAGTTTATTTTTAGTTCAATAAGTAGCATATAAAAACACATGGCATTTACGCTGCTTGACTTGGTTAGTTCTTATTTACTTATGTACTTATTTTTCATTAAATAATAGATATGCATTTATGTATGTAAATGAAGATGTGACTGTAATTATTTCTGAATATGCTTGTGTGCACACAGTCATTTTCAGTTAAGCAGCTAACCGTAGAATATACTATTTGGGCGGTGTTAATTTACGCAGTGTGGTACGTAGTCCATGATACAAATTTTAGTTTAAGTACTTCTGAATGTTTTATTTAGTTATATATTATTTATCATTTCCCTACTGTGTAGGTTTTTCTACGAAGTTTTTATATATAAAATTTTAGCTTACTAAAATAACCTTGACTCATGAAAGAATTAACATTTAATAAATGTTCACACCGTTTAACAGAATGTTAGAAGCCTAAATTAAATCATTTATAAAATAAATTTTTATTTGTATCATTTGAAAAATAAGAATATAACAAAATTTCCTGATTAATTGTATATCTTTTCATCTTTGTAAGTACTAGTTTCTTTAAAGGTGTGAAGAAATGAACTGAGGCCACATAAATGTATTTCAGCAGCTTGAATTTTGCGATTTAATAACTCTAAATTTTGAATGGATGTGTTAGGTTTTGACATTAAGAGTTATTGTAATATATCAAAGTATTTCAGACATGAAAGATAACCACACATTAAAATAAATGCATTTAAAAAATTAATACGGTTACTTTTGAGGAAATATATTTAAGATTTTTATAATATTTTTTATTATACAGACAACTAAAATATATGACTATTCTTTTGGAAGAATCTTTACGCTAAAATATTTTCCTACTCATTTTTTCTTCTTCATATTGCCTCAAATAATTTTGCATTTTAAAATGTGCTAACAAAGTTTTTACTCTTAGCATCATAAAATCAAGTGATTTATTTTTGTGGAACACATTTATGTATAGGATTTATTCATGTTTTATGTGCAATTTCTTCATAAAATGTACACTAATTATAAAAATACATGTATTTACTCAGTAACTCTGCAGAGAATGTATCATAATAAAAATAATGTATCTGCTACATCATTCTAATTTTACTTTTATCTATAGTTTCCATGTATTGCTATTATTCAATGTAATGCAATGTGATTAAGATAATATTTTGCTACACTTTGTCTCTAAATTTTATCCATTTTGCCTCTAAATATTTTGATAATGCCTAATTTTGAAGTGTGTACTAACATTGCTTCCAAATAATATTATAATAACATCTTAGTTAATGGAGAAAATATGCTTCAAAAAGCATTCATTAAATAAGTAAGCTTCTTAATATTTTTTTCAGAAAAATAATGAAGTAGCCTACATTTACTCATATTCATAGAACAAAACTGACGTAAATTTTTCGTATTGTTTTGCAAAACATTGCTTTGGCCAAAAGCTAGAGCTCATTTAACTTTGTCACAATCAAAAGTTTCATTCTCAACAGATTTGAATTAACTTAGTAACTTTGCATCCATCAAATTTTTACAAGGACCTGACCCTGAAATTACCTGTCATAATAATGAGTAGTTGTTAAAATGAATTTGGATAGGTTTTTTAACTTTACATTTATTCTTTTTCTCTAACTTCTAATATTTCTGCATCCCTCTCATCAAATGGCTCTTACTTCTGTTTGTGAGCCCCTGATTTTACTATTGTCTAATACGAATGTGTCCCTAGTTGTCCTAACTGATTTCTTCCACTGGAAAATTATGAGATTTTGAAAAATAATCACCAAATTTTAACACACTAATTTCTATGTAAGATAACTAAAATAGAAATTAAGAATTTTGACTTTGAGGAACAACCAGAAATGAGATTCAGTAAATAAGGTGAATAAGGACACGTATTTTAAGAGACTGCCTTTTCACCGATAGCACTTGTAGGCAGCATTCCCTGTATTGATCACACCTCACAAAGACACTCATGAAATAGGATTTCCAGAAATGCTTCAGAAAGTGGCAAAAACAATGAGTCAAGTGTATTGAAAATAAGGGAGAGTTACTTTAAAAAAAAACATTCACTTTATATTGTTATCATCCCTTGGACAATTAGCCAATAAATTTCCAAAGGAATTGGCTTCACATGCCATCCTTAAGGTAATTGGAAAATACATGATCTTGATATTTTGGGTTAAGTAATTGTCATGCATATAAACATGAATCTGAAAAAGTAGATCGAGTCTTTTTTACTTCCTTCCTCTTAGGATTTTGTTTCAGATGTTCTGTTTTTTTGTTTTGTTTTTGTCTTTGTTTCCACTTTTTGGAGGCCATTGCCTTGCTTCAGTATGTTTATTGAATATTCTGTTTCATCCTCCAAATCTAATGTCTACCAATCTTTCTCTGTTTTCTGAGTGGCCACTGTAGTCACAGTGTCTCATTGGGGTTCCCTTGCTTTCCAGCTTCTGAGTCTTGGTCAGTGGATGACATCAAAAACTGATGAGAGGAAAAGAGGGAAGACATTTGGAATATTTATTCCTAACTCTCTTTCTTTGTTCTTCCTCTGTCCTAAGTAGAGTAAAGGACCTCATACTGCTAGATAACAAGTGCTTCAGCATCCTTTTATGAATTTTGTTAGCCTTTCCCAGATCTTTGTAATTGTCTCTGCATAAAAACTGATTTTTATCATCTGTTTCTTGCCAGGAATTTAATATTTAATTCAATTTTCACCAATTTAGCATGTGATCCATTGTAAATTGATAAAAATATTGTTTCATCATATAATATTGTAATCATTTTACTTTTTATAGTAGCAGACAAAAGAAGTATCATTGTAGAAAGTAGATATATTTCTATAACCCAAATCATGAAAACAAAAGAGAAATTTTATATTTAAACCAGTAAATTGCCTTAAATCTAAAGTACAACATAGAATTTTTTTAAAGCAACATATAAAATATAACAATGAAAGCAAAAGCAGGATTCCTATAAAGAGAGTGGAGAGCTATAATAAACTGTATATTCAATGCACTAAGAAATTCTCACTTTTCACTTAGTGTTAAGATTAACTAAATAACTATCCCTGTTCACTATAAAATTGTCAAAAATATGTAATCTTTTATATGCTAATTGTAGTCACATTATAATGTTAATTTTTCAGAAGATATAAGATATGTTTTCTCTAAATTTGAGTACTGTGTATATTCAAGCTAAATTAAAGGCTGAGGCTAAAGTTTGGCTTTGGTCTGCTGAGGAAATGCCCCAGAAATTTTTTTCAGGATACAGATTGTGATAATGTTCCCCAATATGTATAAGCCTATAGTTCAAGGTGGAAAAATCTATAAAAAAGTACAAGGCAATATATTTGTCCTATAATTTCCATTCATTTAAAATAAATATGTAAATGACTCTGCCACACACTCTATTATAATGATTGTCAAAGTTTATTTGGTGTGTTAATCATAGTGGAAAATGTCTATAATGTAGTTTCTCAGGATATAGTAGAATTGGATGCGTGTAAACCTGGAACAATCTAGAAAGTTATGAGTAAATTCATTATAGAGGGCTAATAAATTTCACTCATACAGAAATGTTTGTCAATTCATTTTGCTCTTACAGAGATTGTTTGGTGATTATGATTGTAGAGGTACTCTGCATTTTCTAGCAATAGTTTTTCATTTCCTCTTATTTTTATTTTTAATTTATCTTGCATCTACTAGTACATATTTGTACTATACAATGTTTGCATTCCTTGAGGGAAGTTGGTACATGTACACGATACATCTTAATTATATTTTTCATCTCTTCCCTTTCTTCCCTTACCCGTCCACCCATCTCTTGTCTAAGCTGATTGGTGAAAAGTAAAAGAATCTGATTTAACTTGGGATAATTGTTACAAGAACCCTCTGCCACTTTATATTTAGTAAATGCCTTAAAATGCTTGAAAAGTGTCAAAATACATCAATCTTTTCAAATTCAAAACTTTTGTCAAGGACTAAGAATGTAACAGAGTGATGCAGTTCTTGTAGTTATATAACAAATTGCCTGCAATTGTTCAATTTTAAAATCAGTAGGAGTGTGTCTTTGATGTAACTCATTCAGTCTTCAAATTAAATGCCACAATTTCCCTATTCAAAAAAGATCTTCCATTACATTCTTGTAAGTTTCTCCCCTAAAGTTAGATGCATAAAATTAATTGTGCTTTTTACAATGCATTAAAGTCTTGCTCTTTAGAAAGGATCATACATTACACCATGTTAATATAAAATACTTCAAAATTAAATGAAAGTTTCTAATTTTGTTCTTTATGTAGATAATTGTTCTTGTTATCAATCTATTATTTCTAAATTTCAAGTTTTATATTTTTGTCCTCTATTAAAAGGAACGGGGCCATATAAATATTTTTCTTTTGTAAGTTGACAAAGGCACTACTAATATTACTGCAATATTGACACCTATTGAACCCCAGGGTTTGAAAAAAATTTTCTGCTTCTTTTTTCTGATTCACTCCTTTGGCACACATGCATGCCTTGTTTCTGTACCAGATTCTGCCAGGACTGCCTGCTTCTTCATGCCTAGCTCTAGTAGCGTTCTTAGGTCAGGAGTACACAGTGACCAGTAGCTCCTTCTCCCACCCTGAAAGGAGCAGTTTTGCAGGGTTCTCTGGCCAACTCCTCTACTGCCCACAGCTTTTTCAGGGCTAAGATTCTGTAGCTCACAGCAGCCATCCATGCCCAGTGGCCAGTGGTTCTCCCTGGCTTCCTACTTAGGTCCACTTTGTAGCTGTGGGTCTCCAGAGAAGTTCCTTTCGAAGTTCTTTCCCCAGCATTCTTCAGGGTAGGTGTTGGCCAAGTTCCCAAGGGAAATTTTAAATCAAGTTCCATTGGTCGGGCATCACAGCAACTTCTGTGCCTCCCAAGCAGCACAGGCAAGTTTTCTTCAAAAGTTTTAAATTTCAAACCTGAAAAGTAAAAAGATTTTTGGAGGAGTGCTGATCTTCTTGTGAACTGGTCTCATGTCCTTCAGAGTTCTTTTTGCTTTTTGTGACCCAGATCCCTTGTGTCTTGATTACTTTTCCCTCGTTGCTGAGACAAAACACCTGACACCCAACATTAGGGAAGGAAAGGTTTATTTAGCTTAGGTTTTGGAAGTTTCAGTACATAGTCAGCTGGCTCCAAGGCAAGGTGGCATGGCACATGGGCAACACTTCAAGGCAGCAGCCGACTAAAAGCAGCCAGAGTAAAGGGGCCAGAGCAAGCCTCTTTTTCTCCCTAATATTCTACACAGGACACCCCCCCCCAGGGTGGGTGTAGCATTCACAAATCTCCTTGCCTTCCTTTGCACAGGATGAGGCTGTTTACAAAGTAAGAACCCTGGATCCCTGTTGAGTCTCTCAGTTAAACTTCTGACTTTCTCAAACTGACACAATGAACAGGTAACTGCTAGTGCTCTACACCCCAGGATGTAGATTTGCTGCCTTACTTAATTAAGTTTCTAGACTTCTCAAGTTGACACAATGTATAAACCATAACACCTTATTGTAATATCTTGTAATATTAACAGTTATTTATGTTAAATTTTTCTCTATTCAAGTTACTATTTGGTTTGTATTTCCTGAGTGAACTCAGTTGACTCGATGAGTAATTTTGTAGTACTTATTGATCATCACTTGTTCTTGTACTTATCTCAGTGCTTATTTTAGTAAAGATTTGAAAAGTATTATAAAATTTTTATTTACAAAAAGAAAATTAAAACTAGTCAAATATTTACCAAATTAGAATAGATACATATATTTTACACCCATTATAGTGTATTATCCACTAAAATACATTGTATCAATTGTGTCTCATTTCATAATTTTTTTTCTATAGTCATTGAAAGAGTTTAGCTATCACTTTCACATAGCCACTCCAAATGATAGATTTTGACCTTTTACCTAGGTATACCTAATCAGGTGTCTTCATTTTGGTCTATGAACTAGAGAGAGTGATGAAAGAATTTTAACATTATCTACAATTTATTTCAAAATTACCTTTGTGAATATCCAGTGGCAACAGCATTATCTGTGTCATCTTAAACATATCATTGTAATTCTACAACTCCATGGATTTACTGGAGTACACGTGAGTGCTTCCAAATCTTGTGATCACCAAAAAACAGAAAAAGTATTACCCAAAGGGTGGGAGATACTTGATTCATCACAAGATTAATAATAACATTATTAGGAGTAGTTACTTCACAAGGAATCTTGATCCGGCCCGCAGATCAGTCCGTGGGTCTCGCCTGGAGGAGAGACGGGATGGGGGATGGGGG
>RJWM01019178.1:0-39684 GCA_004363535.1 Dasyprocta punctata | reverse complement strand
CTCCAATAATATGCTAAAATGTTTAAAAATTTTTATCTAGTTTTTGAAATTTAATGACTATGTTTATAAAACTGACATAAAAGTGCATATACTCATGAAACATTGTGGTATTTTCATGTATGTATATATTGAGTAGTGTTTAAATAAGATATCTATCTCTTCAAACATTTATCATATCTTTGTGATGAATATATTCAAAGCTGTATCTTTTTTGAAATATACAGTCTATCACCTATAGTCATCCTAAACTACAACAGAACACCAGAATTTATTTTTTCTATCTAATTACAATGTAGTACTTATTGGCCAGTTTCTTCCCAGCTCTCCATCCCTATGTAGTCTTCCCAAACTTGGGTAACCACTATTCTATCTCAAATTCTCCAAACGACAGGATATCATGGTTTCTTATGACTGAATGCTATTTCATTATGAGTTCATAAGGCAGTTTTCTTATTTTCTTATTAGCTGATGTGCTTGTAGGTCATTTTTGTTTCTTAGATCTTATGGGTAGTACTACAGTAAACATGGGAGCACAGGTACTTTTTCCATTTGACTTCATTTTTTAGGAGATATACTCAGAAATAGAATTTCTGGATCATATGGTTATTCCAATTTCAAATTTGTAAGATGATCCATACTGTTTTTCATAGTGACTGCACTAACTTACAGCTTACACTTCTATCAAAAGTATGTGTTTATTTTCTCCACATTGTAAAGCAAAATGGGAAAAATCATCAAATTTGAAAAAGAAGAGTAATATAAATATTTTTATTTATTGATCATTGTATTTCTATAAATATGAATATAGAAGTACAATAATTTAAGTAAAATAAAAACACATTGAAAGCTTTAGAATTAGAGATCTGACAGTGGTATGAATAAGAAATGGGTAGATTTGTGATATCTTTTAGAAGTAGAAGAAAAACATATTTAGTAAAGTATTAGAAATGTGCAAGGAGCAGTAAATCATCAAAGTAAAGGAAATATTGTGTGTTTAGGAACAGAGGATGAAATTACTTATGGAAAATTATATTTTTAAATCTTAATGAAATTGTTCATTTTAGTACTTAACTTCCATAGTACCAAGATGGTATATTTATACCTATATAGGATATTAGTATTTGACCAAACTCTTCCCACCTGTTACTGCTCTTGTAGTCTTCCCAACCTCATGTAATCACTGTTTAACTCTCAGCTTCTCCAAATGACAGGATTTCATCTTTTCTTGAACCTGAAAAATATTTCATTATGTATACGTAATATAATGTCTTTATTCACTTGTCAGTTGATGCACATGAAGGTCACTGCCATTTCTTAGCTATCATGAGTAATGTTGCAATAAACGTGGGAATGCAGGTGCATATACACATTCACTTAGCATCCATGTATAAAATAAATTTTAAATTTCAGGCTTTCTGTTCAGTGATAGTAATTCTGGCACAAATAAATGCTATCATTGCATTATAATGAAGTTTTCAATCTCTGCACCAGAACATTTCAGGACAGATAAATCTATGTCATAAGGCTGTCTTGTTTAGCAGCATTCCTAACTCTACCCAGTAAATATCCTTAGCATTCAGCTCTCCAGTTTTGAAAACCAAACACTTAACATTATTGGACATTCTCAAACTACCTTCTTAAAGGAAAGCATTAGGACAGATAAGTAAATAGAATACCACGACTTGGTGGTAACTAACAAAGCCTACTAAGAGCGAAATGGAACTGCAACGTTGTCAAATGAAGAGAAGGGATAAGTAGAGGACCTGGGCATTTGGTGAGAGGAGGGAACACAGTGATAGAGGTATCTGAATGAATCAGTAGGCAGGGGTGAGTCTTTAAGGGGCTTGCAAGTTAAGAAATTGAGATTCTGTTGGGAAGGTTGTGAGGAACCATTAAGGGATTCCACGGAAGGAAAAGATAACAACGTATTTACGCTTTAGAAAGAACAAACAAGAGGCATAATGTACTGAAGGCAATGTTATTTGGAGAGTATTAAATGGAGATGTTTGACTCCATTAAATTGAAGCAGTGCCAGTGCGAAAGGCAAGAAAGGGATACATTTCAGAGACAGACATAACAAGCAAAATACACAGGATTTGGTGACAAATTAGAAAAGATGTTTGGAGTCCAAGAAGTTGAAATTTCTGGTTACAGTGATTGAAAGGCTTTTGATGTGTTATTCATTTTCTTTTTGGAAACAGGGAAATGTAAATAATTCCAGCATCACAAATGTACATACGCACACACACACACACACACATAATCACACACACATACAAATTCATAATTACCAAACGTGGAATATTTAAATATTGTGATGGTCGATTTCATTTGAATCCCATTGTCATATTGTGTTTTTGTTTCAGGTTTAGTTGTATAAAATCAATTATCTTTGAATCTATTTCAGCGTGATTATTAGCTATACTACTAATAGTAAAATTTTAATCAAACCAAATTGTGCTGTTTGATATGCAGCAATGCTTCCGACATGTTTCCAACATCATCGCTGCAAACTCCATAGTTTTACTTAGCTACTAATCAAGATGGTATTCGTGATGGAAGCTTGGTTTAAAATATTATTATGCGAGTGTTTTAAATCATGCTGAAGAACACTAAAAGATCATAACCTCGTGTCTCTACATTTTGTGAATTTTGTATATGAGTAATTATGAACAATTTTTATTCTTATATCACTATCCATTCTTTCCCCTTAGATGAATAAACCATACACCTTATTATGAAAAAGCCAGGAATACATAAAATATAGAATAGATTTAAAACAAAACATGTTTTCTGTTAAAAGTCTGCATATATCATTTCAATCAAAATGTTTAGTAAATAAAGATTTTTTTTCAGGTGTTCAATGTTCTTCTTACTGGTTAGCAAATATATGCCATCCTCTTTGAGTAACAAGCATGCATCTGTTTGCTCCAAGGTCTGGATGTCATACAAATCATTCTAAATTTTCTAATTCAAACTATAAGAATGTATATGTATACACATACATGTGAGAAAAATGAGCATATGCTTCAATATAACTGAGAAAAACTGTAACATTTTATTATATGAATGTAATGAAGGAATAGATCTGTTAAAACCTTGGAGGGTGATGTGGAAAGATTTCAGAATAAGTCCATGAAAAGAATGGTGTGCTAAAGGGAGCAAATTGTATGAGGTAGATTGAGAAATGTGAGATATAATTTAAAAAGTTTTGATCATTTTAAGAAAGTTTCTGTATTACCTTTCTTTTCACTATAAGAGAAGCTAAACTGGATCTTTTTAGTAAATACTTCAATTTATCTTTTGCATGCTAGTTACACAGAATCATGGGTTTTGGCATAAATGTATATGTGTATGACATGCTTAGATTATTTTCACTCCAGTTAGTACCCTGGTACTCCCTCCACTTTCCTCTTAATTCCTTTCCTTTACTCCAGGAATCTCCTTGTACTTTCATGGCATCTCTATGTTTGTTTTTCAGATTCTACCTCTGAGAGCAAATATTTTATTTTCTAAGATCATCGTGTTAAGCAAAATAAGACACTCAGTATTTTAAATATTTAATTTAACCACGTTTATCATATATAATGCCTAGATCACTATTTTATGGGTACATATTTTATGGGAAAGCATTCCCTCATGTGATACAATCTCTGTCTTTGTATTTAGAGTTCAATGAGCCACACATTAAATTCCTTAGTAGTTGCTTTAAGCAACTCAGGAATGCTCCTGTATATTCTAAGCTTCTTCAGGGGAATGGGATCATCCAAGCAGGTATTAAGCATTACTGATTCTTGGGAATGATGTTTAATTATGTTTTGGCAAGTTTAAGTCAAAGTTTCTTCAGTCAACATAATTTATAAACCATATTGTGTAAAAACCATGACCATTTATAATTTTATGATTTCCACAAATGATGCATTATTATTATTATTATTATTATTATTATTATTATTTTTTGCTACTTCAAACTATTTATTTTAATCAGACATCAGAACCCTTTCTGGGCTTTGGAGCAAGGTCCACTGATCTTTATTATTGCAAATAGACTAGTGGTTGATAATAGAAAGGCAATGATTTATATTTTACATATTAAAATAAGTGATTTTTCCTATATGAAAATTTAAATGTTCAAAAACCTTTATTTTTTAGCTTGTTAAAATCACTGTATAGAACTGTCTGCAATGATATAATGACAATAATTTAACTTTTTTTTTTTTTGGCAAACTATGTCTCCTGTACTAATTTTGTTTTGTTTTGTTTTGGTTTTTTTTTGGGGGGGGTCTGGCAAATGGTGGAAATTGAATTAGAACAGACCCACACACTTTCAGGAATATTATTTTATAGTTCATATTCATAGTGTAAGATACTATACATCCACTAAACAACTTCTCAGCCACTGTTTTCTCACTCTTCTAGTGATCTCCTCTGTGTGTAGGGAGCACTTCTCTCTCACTTCACCTTATTTTTTTTTCCTTCTTCTTTTCACTTATTTTTCACTTACACTTTTTGTCTTCTCTAATCTTCAATCAACAATAAAATTTTACTTTTATTGATTATACCATACAATTCTTTGAATGGCACAACAGCAAGGAAACAGGAGACTGACAACAGTTTCGGCAAAGGCAGCCAGGAGGTAAGGATTAGAGTCATAAAATAAGAAAGGAAGGAGGAAAGAGGGAAGGAAGGATAGAGGGCAAGAGAGAAGGAGGGAAGAAGGAAAGCATTTTCAACCAGGCTGTTTGAATCTGTATCAGCCTGCAAACATCTAGAAGTTGAGAGCGTATTTCTGTAACCCCCACCTTCCACTTTGGAATCGACGTAGCACAGGTTGCAAAACCTAGAATGATGGTGCTACATTCAACATGGTGACAACAGTTTTTCTCCTACATTTTCTTTTTATCCTACCATGCAGTAGAATACATTTTTATACTATTCATATATGTATGTTTTTCAAATGCCACATTAATATTATAAAGACACTGGCAAATCTTGCTCTGTCAGGATTTAATTCTTATGAATTTATGAATATAAAGTACTGATAAAATTCATTAGCAAAATAAACGATGGCAGAAATTATAAGTAACTTTATATTGCAAACAAAATAAAATTAAGTTTTTCATATATTAGCAATGTTTCTAGTATGAATTTTCTGCTTGGTGTATTTAATTGCTTCTTCTGCAAATCAAAAATTTGATGAGTAATGGAAATATAAAACACATTCACACAGAGACAAACATATACACAATGCAAAATGTCTAAAATGAGAAAGATTTTTTATTATGTAAATGGCATTTTTAATCTACTTTGTAGTTTTAGGTAAACAGAAGTACCAAAAAAGCCAGGTTTTTAATTTGATGACCCGTGGTAGAGAAAACCTGCAAAACCATGGTGGTGAGCACAAAGAATAAAGACAGGTGGTCAGAGGGCTTCTGCCTATTATAGCATTTCTGACAGTGTATCTAAATTCTGCCATAAACAGCCAAGAGAACCATGTAATTTATTAAGACTATATATAGCTACCTGCAAAAAGAAATCCAAGTTTACAGAGATTCGAAAGATGGTAAGTTAGTTTATTCCATTTTCTATTGAAACTAGACATCCAGAAGTGTATGGGGTCATTAGTGACTCAGTCCCCTCTGTCTTTTGATTGTATGATGGTAGTATTTGTTGTCTGTCTTTCAAAACCATCACACTGTTGTTTTTGCTACTGATGCTCTGGCTGCTGTGATGTTATCCCAGACATCAGAAAGAAGAAATTGAAAAAGACACAAGGGACATTGTCAGTACTTTATTTCCGGGAACCTTTCTGGAAGTCCAACTCATCAAATTTTACATCCACTGGTGACCCCTAGCTAAAAATTGTGCTTTACTAGCTGGTTATGTTACCACTGGAATACAGCCCTGACCCAATGTCTAAGTATGTTTTTAGTGTACTGAATGGAACTAATAATGTCATTCTACTTTCTTGCCCGCTTTAGCCTTGTGTTCTAATGATAAGTTTAATGCGCAATGAACACAGAGCTCCCCATCTCCATTTCATTTGCAATCCTCAGAATTTTATAGTGAAATTACCGTGAGATTCTGGGCTGCATAATTTTCATCCATTCTTCATTTATTTCTGAACTTTTATCTGGCTGAGACTTATTCCAGGGTAAGTCTTGGCTCAACAAATGCCACACTAAACCAGCTTTACTGTTCGCCTTACTCGAGATGAACTGAACTTTGGCTTTCACAATTTTAATACTCTAGAAAAGTATCAACTTCAAGTGAGGTATAGCTAATGATAGCTCTTTTTCCATTCTCTTCATGTAGGCTCAACATACACGCTTTTATTTTATTTGCCTTCCAAAATATGATTCCTTACATTTCATGTCATTCTTGTTTTGATGTCATTGCTTATGTTTTGAGAAACAACTTCATAAGGTGCTATAGATTAGGTTTCTGAAAATGCAAAGTCTTCTAGTGAGCCTAATGTACTGCAATGAGCCTAATAAAAATGGACATGAGCTCCTATGATCCTAGTCTCCTTCAGAGTCTCTCATGTCTTCTAAATGACTCAAATTTATGCACATTGTCACTCCATCCAGAAATAGATTTCTACCCTAAAATCTCACTTTTCTTTGTCTTGTAGAACTCTAAAAGTTTTAATATGACTTCAGAATTCTTTATCTCAACATGTAACAGAAATTTAACCTTAACCCGACTTTCTGATGCCACTTTCTCTCTTTCTTTGTTGTTTCACACTTTTACCTCCTTCTACAATCTGTTTATCTTCAATATAATAAATTAAAAATAGGTGAAATGAAGTAGTTCATAAAAACAAAAGCAAAACCTACTTTTATGTGTTTTTTAAAAATGAGGAAGCCAGAACCAGATTAAAACTCAGAATAGGATGACCACCACTTTCTGGAGTGAGGCACTTTTTGCATTGTTCCCTTATTTCTTAGTAGAGTTGCATGAAGCATCACATTTATCATTATCCTGGAACTGACCAATCCAAACTCTATATCATCAAAATATTATCCCTATAAAAGTTTGTCTATTATATTTTGTGAGCCATAATTTTCTTCATAATTTAAAAAAATTGACTTGTCATATAGTAGAAATAAACGAAAAATATAATATAATACCTTAAAGAAAAAGTTGTAATATTGCAGAAAATGTTATGTTTTATCTTCTGAAGTAAGCAGTGGATGAACATTGGCACAGATTAAATCATAATTCACTTGAACATCGTGTGTTTGTTAAGGAATACAATCTCTAAAGTAGTATATCTAAGAGTCTTGGAAAAGCACAAATGGTCTAAACCTGTAGGAACTAAGGGCAGAAACTCAACATTGAACAAAACACTCGTATGCACCTGTGGAATGCAACATGATATAGTAGACACTTTGAAGTATAAAAATGTCTGTACCATTAGGACTCAAGTATGAAGAATATGGGAGAATAAGTGATTTTGCTAATAGATGTATCAGTCTGGGTTTACTAGAGAAACAGATATAACACAAGATACACAACTGTATAAGAAATATCAAGATTGAGCCGGGGCGTGGTGGCACATGCCTTTAATTCCAGCACTCCGGAGGCTGAGATAGTAGGAGCATTATGTGTTTGAGGCCGGCTTGGGCTACAATGCGAGCGTAAGGCCGGCCTGAGCTACATAGTGTGACCCTGCCTCAAAAAACCAGGGCTGGGAGTTTGGCTCAGTGGCTTAAGTGCCTGCCCTGGCAAGCCCGAGGTTGTGAGTTCAATCCCTGGTGCCGCAAAAAAAAAAAAAAAAAAAAAAAAAAAAAAAAAAAAAAAAAAAAAAAAAAAAAAAAAAAAAAAACCAAAACAAAACAAAAAATCAAGATTGGCTTATGATGGTCAGCCACAAATTTGAATAAACGGGTGTTCAAAGGGTGTCTGCAAGCTGGAGGGGGAAGGGTGCAGCCCCAGGACTGGAGCTTACTGCAGTGTCCTATGCAAGTCCGTATCAGGAGGCCAATGGGTCTATGGCAGAACACTGAAGAATCTACAATGGAAGACTGAAGAGTCTATGACCAGGGCTGAAAAGAGTCTATGAAGAAGCTGAACAGTCTGTGTCAGAAGCCAGGAGATGACGTCCAAGCTGAAGGCAAAGACTGGAGCTCCTCTGAAGAAGCAGTAATCAGTCCCTCCTCATTCACCTTTTATAGTATTCCTGCTGCTCCCCTGGGGTAGGGGTAGCACTCACACCATCTGCCTGCCCTCCTCTTGCACAGGCTGAGGATATTTACAAAGTAAGAACCCTGGCTCCCTGCTGAGTCTCTTAGTTAAACTTCTGACCTTCTCAAATTGATACAATGAACAGGTAACTGCTTGTCCTTTATATCCTAGGATGTAGAGCTGCTGAGTTACTTAATTAAGCTTCTAGACTTCTCAAGTTGACACAATGTATAAACCATAACAATAGAGAAGTAACTGAGTATGTTAGGAATGCAAAGCTCCCAGAATTCTTACATGGACATTAAGACTATGTCAGAAAAACTTTGGACAATATCCATGAATTTAAAAAATTAGATTTAAGAATATGTAAGATTTTATTTATTTATTATAAAAAATTCTAACCACAGATTTGAATTATTTGGAAAGCACTGAATATCTCTTTATAGATTTCTTAGTTTCTAGAAGAACATTTTGAGAATGAGCAAATTGTACTTACTGATTGAAGTCCCACAGAGAGATCTCATTTCATTTACAGAGTTTAAAGCATATGACCCAAAGATTTATAATATCTTAAAGCCAAAAATGGCTAAAGAAATAATACTTCCCCAGAAGAATTGTAAACATCATACCACAGTGATGTATGTGCACCCACGTTTATAGCAGCACAATTTGTAGCAGTTAAATATTGGAAACAACCCAAATGCCCATCAACCATGGAATGGATGAAAAAGATGTGCTATTTTTATACAAGAGAGTATTACTTGGCTACAAAGAAGGATAAACTTGATGATTTTATAGGTAAATAAATGCAACTTGACACCACACGCAGAAGTGAAATAAATCAAACGCACATGTGCAAACATTGTACTGTCTTCATAATGTAAAAAAAAAAACTGAGTAAATAAGATCCAAAATGTACAGTAGATAATGTGAACTTGAAAGGGGGAGAAACTGCTCAAAAGGAAAGAACAACTGTGATGATGGGGGAAAGGAGAAAAGAAAGAAGGAAAAAGATTATATATATACATATATATATAATTATATTAATAATGTCTATTGGTTCTTCATAAAGAATGGCTTGTGTTTTCATCTGTTTTTATTCCTATATCTTGTTATCTGAGCAACTAATTTGAAGATAACAATATGCAGTATATTAGACATCGTTAATATCACAATATTTTGCTTTGAAATTCTGTCTTTAGTCATTTTTCATTCTAAAATTAAAAAAAAAGAAATCATGCTTTGATTCAAGCTTACAAAACCATAAAGTTTTCTTCCATTTACTAAATTTGAGGTCCCTAAGAGATCTTTCTCAGCATTCTAAGTGGAATCTTTCTGAATCACTGCTTTTAAATCATTTATTTGTTTTATACAAACATGCCTTTCTCATTTGAATTTTATCAAGGGCTTTATAAAAAAGACAGTAGCAAAGGTAATGTGTCCTGTATACTTCTTAGTTTGAAATCTCCAATTTGATCTAATCCATTTTCTTTATTTAAATATTACTGGTTCAAGATAACTTATATATGAACTTCTACTATGTGTTGAAAGCTTTCAATGCATGATCTCATTCTTTATTTTCTTTATGATCTACCTAAATGGCAACGCACTGTAAAACATACAAGAAGCATTGTCTTTCATTTAATTTAGTTTCTGAATTGGTAACTAAAAAAGTATACAAAATAAAAGCTATACTTAAGGGATTTTGTGTATATTATGGGCCATGAACACAAACGTGCAATATTCTTTAGGGTAGTTAGAATGAAAGATCCGAATACAAATTTATAATATTCATATTTACAATGAATTAATTCACGCTTCTTTGTAGTTTTCTTGAAACTGTGAATTTTTAGGAGAATGAGTATCTGATGGGTTTGTTTTGTTTTGTTTTGTTTTTTGTACAGGGAATCCAACTCAGGGTCTTATCACTTGCCAGGCATTCACTACACCACTGAGGTACATTCCCAGCCCAGTATTTGTTAGTTTCTGAGCAAATATTTATTGAATGCCCTTTGATGTTGTGGTAAGACAACTCAAAGTGAAAGTTAAACAGTGTATGACTACTTTTTTTCAGAATTCATGCACTAGTCATAGACTTAAACTTTAAAATGTTTTATTATTATGTTTAATAGTAAGGTAACCTATCTTGATGTCTCTTAGAAAATGTTTAATATCCTTTGATGGTTTTCTGCTTGTTTTATGGGGATGAGGGAGAGAGAAAGAGAGAAAGAAAGAGAGAGGAGAGAGAGAGAACACACACACAAACATACACCTGTTTCACACTACTGACTTTAAATTTCTGCTTTCAAGGACCTGGAAGAAAATATGAATTTTTAATCTGCATATGAACTAAAATCATCTAAGTTGGAGGAGAACCATAAGGTTGGGAAGTTAATTTTCTCTACTATTGGAAAGCTAATTTATCACATATAATTTTTTACTATTTCAAAATACAACATTAATGCCAACCATGTAATCATTTATGCTATGAATTCTTTTAAAATTAGCCTGCATTTGATTATCATGGCATCTCTATATTGTTTACTTATCCTAAAATTTGTAATTATAATTTTTGTTGTTTATTCCTAATGGGTAATCAATAATTACTTTTGAATAAATGAAAGTATTGAACACAGAGCAAATTGAAGGTGTACGTCTTAGTGGCAAGAGATGGAGTCAAGCAACCTAGAGTTAAGCTTCTGGGAAATGACGATACATACATAAAATAGAATATTATCAGCTTTATACAAGAATGATATTTTGGCACAATGGATATAAGTCTGGATGATTCTATTCTTTCCCAAAATAAATAAGACATACAAAAGTATTATATTATCTCATGTACATGTGGAAAATACATTTCAAATATGCAGTGATATAGAACAAAACACTGGTTACGGCAGTGGAGACTGGCAGGAAATAAGGAAATGTAGGTCAAATTGTACAAAGTGGCAGAAATACAGGATGAGCAATCCTGAGAGTCAATGTAAAACATGAAGACTATACTTAACACATTTGTACTGTTGAAATTCATGTTAAATGACCAAATGATAGCTGATCTTTTCACAAAAAATGGGTAACTAGTTGAGATGATGGGTATGTTGATTTGCTTCACTTAGCTCACCTTTTCATTGTTTATACACATAATATCCCATAATATCGTGTTGTGTATCTGGTGCATATACAATAAAATTTAGTAATATAGAAAGATACATAAAAAAGATCCTAGACATACAACTTATTTCCTTAAAGCCTCAATCTCTTCTAGTATAAAATTCTGCCTTTTAGTAATGCCTGCAAATATTAGCCATGTCTCTAAATTTTAGACCAAAGACGTGTGTACTCAAATGGTAACTACTATTATACTCATTACTATAAGCTTCATGTGGACAAGGAGGAAAGTATTGTATACATTTAAGTGTTTTCCTCCATTCTGTGTACTATTCTTATCAGTGGCTAGCTGTTAAACTCATGTAATAAATCATTTTTTTAGAGAAAATCCTGATAGTTACTAAAAATGCAATGATAAGGTATAACAAAATTTCATAACAACATGATGGGAGAATAACAATAGTTAATATATTGCATACTATTATCTTTAAAGTAGTTAGAGTATAAGATATGGACATAAAATTCTCTAATTGATATTAGCACAAACCTTCCTTTTCTATGAATGAAGAGACACTAATTGTATAACCAACTTGCATTTTTTCTCTTTTTCTTTCCTACCTTTCCCTCATCCTACTTCCTTTTCTCTTTTTTTATCCACAAGATATTTACTTTGTCTTGTGGAAGTTATATAATATAAGGCAACAGACAATTATAAAATTGTGGCAAATGTTACGTTTAATACTAAAAATGTTTCCACAAAGTTTCCTCAGCCACGCAGAGATATGTAAATTATTCTGGGCCATAAAAGAGATTACAACTGGGGGCAAAAATATGGGGGATAAGGAAAATTGCTATTTTAATATTATAATAATGGATCTGTAACACTGTCCCTATTAACAAAGATTAACTAGAATTTTTAGATTCATGTTAGATTCCTATGGATAGATAATAAGCATCTTTTGGTGGTGAAAATATGGCAATACCTATGACCTGACAGTTTCAAACAGAAGTTAACTAAGGCAATAGAAAGATATCAAAAATATCAAAGAAAATAGTTTATTATCTAAAGAAAAAATAAGAATTACATTGCACAAAGCCAAATGCAGCTTAACAATGTACTTGACTTTTACTCCAGAACATTTCCCTATAGTACATGTGATTTATATATGAATAAATACTCATACGATTAGCTTATTGCATATTTTGGTAATGTCCTCTCGAGCAAATTACTGTGTTTACAATTTTCAGTGGATTTCACTTAGGAGGGCTTTCAAAAATTTTCCTATGTCTAATAATTTCAGTAAATTTTATGGCTATTCTTCAAGACAGGAATATCTTTACTTGCTGTTGAAAGTAAATTAAAATACAACTGCTAGAGACACTGTGTGCATTTAAGTGTTCTATGGTTCTAATATCTGACGTCATGAAATGTCATCATCTTCCATTTGTATAATCTGTGTTTTAGCAAGTTATGATTTTTGCAATTCATTTAAATATGATTATTCTTGCTATTTTTTCTAGTTTTGATTTTGATCATTTCCAGAGAAGATATATGTTTTAATGTTTAGAATCGAATTTACAACCTGAAAATGGTGTCTAGGATTGGAAAATGCTTAACATTAATTTCTAGTGAATGCTTCTTTTTAAAAACATTTTTTTTTTTTTGGTACTGGGGTTTGAACTCAGGACCTTGAGCTTACCAGACAAGCACTTGAGCCACAGAGCTAAATCCCCAGCCCTCTTTTTAAAAAATTTACTGTAAATTTAAATAGGTTTTTCTTACTCAGTTTTCTGTTTCAAAAGACAGATCATGAAAAGTTCCACAAATTTCAAAGATGGTTATTTTTGCTTGGTGCAAATGACTATTTAGTGTTTGACTTAGAAATTTCATTTCTTTCATGAAAGATTTTCCAATTTAAATGACTTTGTTTTAGCAATAATTATCTAAACAAATTAACTTACAAATGATACAATTTTTCATATTTTCTAATTTTGATATTAACACTTATTTTGATCCACATTATAGTATAAATGAACAAAGTTATATAAATACTGATACTATCAATACTGATATTGCATTTCCAAACAAAATTAGATTAAAAGTCTTAAAAGAAGAAATGGAAGAAGGAAGAAATAAGTTATTACCTGAATCTATCTTCCTGACTCTAATTCTTGGTATTATTCCCATTTTGAGCTGTAAACATTCATGAACAAATTGAGATTTTTAGAATTTTTAAACCATCTCTAAACCTACTTCTAAAATTCTAGGCTTAAAAGCCCAAATTCTTTGCACCTATTGCGACCACAGACACCTATATTTAACTCTTCAAGTCAAGCCTTGTACTTGGACTACTAACACTCTCAGAGGTTGAGGCAGAAGAAATGCAAATATGAGGTTAGACTGGGTATTTTAATGACTTAATAAGACCCTGTTTCAAAACTTAAAAAAAAATTTAAAAAGACTGAAGAAGATATAGCTCAGTAAAAAGGCTGAGTTCAATTCTCAATACCATAAAAACAAGAGAGACAGAGAAAGAGATACAGATACAGATAGAGAGAGAGATAGACAGACAGACACAGATGCACGAACAGACACAGACACAGAGCCAGGGACAAGGACGAGGACACCTTTATTCAAAATCTTATTTTGTTGTTGCAATTTAACCCTGATCATTCATACTCAGCTTGCAAGTATCAGTGATATCTCACCTGTTGGTTTTAACTCAAGCGCTCCCTGGTTGATACTAGGTTTTCCCCTAAAATAGAGTTAAAATGTATATCACAATTGTTTTCAAAGAACCACTATAGCCCTCCAAATCCTACTGAAAAAAAGTCCACAATTCTTAGACTTGTGTTCAATGCATTTTCTCACTTGACTTTATTGTAAGACACTTCTATACTTGCTCTAGGTTCTAACCAAATACAAATATACATTATATGGGGCATGCTTTGTAAGTTTTAAACATTTATATTTACTCATTTTTATTCTGAAAATAAACATGTGGTTTCAGCAGCATATGCAGGGCTTTACACTACAGGAAAAATTTCCTACATACTGAACCTGGAAGTTCATCTTTGACTTATGCTGCCTATTTGCCATCTTTCAACCTTCTAAGAGAGCACAAAAACTTTCACCTGCCTATTTCCTAAAAAGAAGAAACAAATCTTTAGAAGATAAACTGTAAAGTACTAATGTAGAATGTCAACTTTTGACTCCAGGATGACAAATTAAGGCACCTTCAATGAGAGTACATGACTCCAGCCTTAACATTCATTGGGTTTGAGAAATGTGTGGGTCTCAAGAAAAAAAAAACTGTATCTGTATACCACAGAAGTCCTTTTGCAAGGAAAATTGCAGCCATAATTGTTTAGACAAAAACAAACACACACACACACACACACACACACACACACACAAACCAAAAGCCAGTTGCTAGACAATCAATATGTTAGTTTGCATGCTAAAGAAGTATTAAGGTTGCAGATGGAATTATATTTAGTTCAGACTCTGAAAAAAAACTTCTTAAAATAAGAAGACTATCTTCTACTGTCCAGGGAACTTCATTGTAATCACAAGGATTCTTACTGATGATAGAAGGAAGCAAAAGATAGAAAGTCAGAGGAATGACTCAGAAACAGCTACCCCTGACACTGCTGCCTGGAGGGAGAGGAATGTCATCTGTGCAGCCTGTAAGGCAAGAAATGTTGGCTGTCTCTAGTAACTGTAAAAATGTAATTTTGCCTAAATGAGTCTTCCACAAAGGCCTGAAGTGGGAATGTAGTTCTTCAACAGCTTGATTTTAGCTCAGTGAGGTGAATTTTGAACTTCTGAGTGATAAAATTTTAACATAGTAAATTGTAATGTTTTAAACCACTAAATTTATGATATATGTATTCACATCAGTTGTAGAAGACTAAAATAATGCAAAAAGGTTGCTACCATTGCCTGACAATGGCATACATATTGTTGTCTGTTTATTTTTATTGTATTGGTGTCTTTATGTGCATGCTTGATTTGATTTCCTAACCACTTTCCACTGTCCTAATTTTGGGTCTTTTTCTTATCACAATAAATATGCCCAAGTGTTATCGTGTAAGGCAAGTCAAGAGATAACACTTTAAAATCTAGTGTGACAATTCTTTTTGGAAATATATACATGCTCTTTATTCGTAGATCACTTTTCATTGTTGTGACCATTGTTTATGCCATATGTGCTTATGAACAAATGGTTTTAATTATATTTTAAAAATAGTATTATAATGTGCAGTAAGGAACATTCTAGAAGTGAAAATACACTTTAACACTTTTGTGAATGCAATATGATGCATACGAAACAAAATATATGATTATCATACTTCAAGTAAAAGTAGAGATTATTAAAAAACAATATTAGAATAGGTATCTTTCTTTGCAACTTTCAGTTTGATGGAGCTGCCTACTTATGTGTAGGAAAGTGTTCTCTATGAATTCATGTAAAAAGACAAATGCATTTGTTCTTCTAACCAATGAAAAAAGCAAAACTAACTAACTAACTAACCAGTAACATTTCTTGCTTGTGATGTGATAAAAGTTGATCTGAATTTCAGATGCATGGTACATTGACATAAATTCAACTTAGTAGGTATAAAAATTTCTGTATGAAAGCAGATAATGCTGCCTTTCCTATTACTGATACATCTCCAGATCTAGATACTCAAAAGTAACTGTTTAATTAATGAATGTATATAAAAAGAATATTTCCTCCATACCTCCTCACTTAGAATCTCCCTGTCAGAATCCAGGTACTCTGAACTTTCTTTTTGCGAACAGGGATAAAGTTAATACCTGATATTGAGCCAGGCCTCTGATATTGAGTTCCAGGCTTTCTTTTTTGAACGCCCACGCTGTACTTTTCATCTCATTCTCAATAACCATTCTCTTTTAGTATTCATTTGTTGGAAAGGAATGGGAGCTTACGTGATGCTGCTCATGATAACTTCTTTACCTAGATAAGTAGTCTTCCATTTTTAAAATCTGAGTGTCTGGGAGACTTAGGCCTGATTCATCAGTCTGATATGTTAGGAGGGTTGAACTAGGTTGTTCATTTATCCAGAACTATCAGGGTACCTCCTTTTGAGTTCTAGGAGCCTGTAGTAAATCCTTGGGTAGGTAGCCCAACCAATAGGAATCCAGAATATATGTGAATCCAGACTCTCCTCTCACAAAAAAAAAATCTTCAAAGACTTTGCGTTGAGGCCAAGTATTTGGAGAGTTGATAACAGAAAATCTCAGCTTTTAAGAAGGCAGCAAGAGAACGAATCCAAAGCTCTCGTAGTTTGACAAATGTTTGAAAGGTAGCCTCTGCTTTCTAATTCCTGATTACTTTTAAATTCAGTAAATTCTTCATGTTCTTGATACTAACAGTTATTTATCACAGGTCAGTTGAGATTCCCATAATAGATTGTATTGCAAGATTTTAGCATCTAAGGATTTTGCTTACTTTTAATTTTCCAGGTCATACAGAATCAAAACATGAAAAGACCATTAGCCATTTCTAAATATGATTGCAGAGAGATCATTTTAAAATTCTTTTTGGTACTCCATAGTGTTTAGTAACTTTAGACAATCAAATTCTCTCAGAGAATTGTCATAAGGCACATATATTGGACAACAGAACTCGGAATGCTACTTTGAAAAGAAATACCTTTTCAGAGAACAAAAATTAATACATTTTATTATCATAAATTAGAATTCATTGAGACATGTTGTGCAGTATGTCTTGGTTTAGTTATAAAAAATGTTTGAAATACAAGAAATGAAGAACTCAAAGTTTGACTTTATGTTGCTTTAGAAAAAAATTGCTGCTAAATTATATTTTACAGAACAGTTCCAATTAATTTTTTTATTTTGTCAAAACTACTGGAAGATGTTGACAGGTGGGAGTAAGGCAAAATCAGTATGAATATTTAACTACAAATAAAGTCAATGCAAAAAATACTTCTATCATGATCACTCATATTAGGAAAAACACAAGCTATTCTTAACAGATTTTTATTTATTCCTTTGACATTATTAATTTGTTTGTCTGAACTTCTTGTACATTTAAGAAATTATTCTCAAATAATCTTCTTATTTTCCTCTAGGTAGCAATTACAGAGTATTGCAATGTAATTCTCTTGCAATTTATACAGGCATTATTGAAAAATTTGGGATGATCATTGATATTAAGGTTTCTACTAGCCAGCACAGGAAAAATTTTCATTTTATTTTTGTCTTTCAGTGGAGGATTACAATTCATTTCCACAGATACTCTTAATTTTAATGAAGCAGTGAGTTATCTGCAGGAGAGTTGCTATTTCATAGTGTTCTATGTATCTTTAAAAGGAATAAATATAAAGCAGATTAACTGTTCTGTGAACCATTTGAAAGGCCATCATCCTAAAGAGAGTAAGGTGAATTGATTTGTTGTTGAGCATTCTTTTAAGATGATAGATATTCTGCCTGATTTTTCTCTAAAACCTAAAAAAAATCATTTTTTTTTCCAATTAGGATCAGTTAAAATCTTCCTTACAAAATAAAAACCTGTGAGAATAAAGCCACGTATCCAAATGCATATGTATGTACACTATCATACCTTGAAACTATACATAAGAACTACTCACTGTATTAGGCAAGAATATATTGCTAACTCTTATTTTCCCATTTGTGAATTGCAAGTGCTATAGAAATGCAGTTCTCTTCAGTTCCAGTTCCTTACTAACCAGTTCTAAGGCCATAATTACATTATCTTGCATCAAAAGTCAATGAACTTTCTTCATTTCAATATACTTGCTTCATGGATAACATCTATAAGATGGTATGCACAAGAAACAACTCACCAGAAATGAACAAGGCTACTGCAAATGTGCTGACAGTCAAATCAACATTCGTTTAGCTCATCCCAATTGTCACTTATGTTTTGGCATACACGTTTATTTTCTCCACATATTTCTGTACTACAAATACTTTTTAATAATAATAATTATATATATGCACATTTTATTTTAAGTAGGAGCAGACTTGTTTTAAATACATTATTGTTTCTTCTAAATATTGGCAACTCAAAACATAAACTATTTTCAGCATTCCACATACTTAAAATTTGCCTCCTTTCTACACAGTCAATATGTAGTGTTCAAATAATTAGAAAATTTGCATTTCTCTCAATGGTCAAGATAAAAATTCTCAGTTTTCTCAAAAAATTCTTGATCTTTTTTGCTACTAAACAAAATATTACCCCTAGAGACATCCAGTCAGTTCTGTCTAGTTCACAGTAAGCCTATGACACCAGACAATAGAAGAGAAATTATTCTGAATGCAGTTTGAGGCTGGGTTTGAATCAGTGCAGTTTCATTTTCTTATTAAATTGCTGAAATGTCAAGATTATAGTTGTAATTTTTATTAAATTATTCATTACATATCTTAGTGGTACTCACTGTGATACTTCTGTACATGAACACAGTGTGCAGTGATCATATCCATTCACTCTCCAGACTAGCTTTACTGCAGGAACCCCATCCAGACCCCAGAAATAACTCTGGTATTTTAAAGTCAAAGTGTTTTGTGCAAATTTTAAATGTATTTCTTTATGATTGTTACATGTTTTGGTTAAGATCTTTTCTTGTCATTTTCACAGATGTCTTTTTGCTTTTCTCTTGTGCTGAAACAAAATACCTAATTCCCAAAGTTGGAGGAAAAAGGGTTTATTTGGCTCACAATTTGCAGAGGTTTCAGTTCATAGTTGATTGACTCCAAGGTAGGGTGACAGACCGAAGGCTGCAAGGCTGCAATCTATAGCAGGAAAACTCTATCTGTTCCTTGTATCTTATCCCGGCTACACATCGTTAGGGTTGACAGCACTCACACCCAGGGTGAGGCACCCTTAATCCTACCCAGCAATATGCCAAACCAATCAGTGGACTGCTTTAACAGTCACACACCATTGATCCCACCATCACATACTTAAGTTCAATAGCATATACTCTAGATCCAACCACCTGAAAAGAGCCCCAACTTTGACTGCATGTGGCTGTAGGAGAACATCTACTCACAAACCAAACCAACAGACCTCCTTTATATGGATTGCCATATCTTTCCCTTCTTTATTTCCTCAGTGGTAAATAAGCCAATGATTTGGGTATTTGATCCTTTAGTGCTATCTTGAAGGTCTTGAATATTCTCTGAATATGTGCTTATTTTCTTTTTCAGTTTTTTTTTCTGCTGGTTGTGATACTTTAAAGCCTGTCTTAAAACTTTGATATTCTTTCTTTTGTGTATTGTAGTCTACTATTGAGACTTTAAAATAATTTTATATGATTTGTTAAGCTCTTAACTTTGAGATTTCTATTATACTTTCTTTCAAAATTTCTCTCTTTGCTGAATTTCTAATTTATGTTTTGTATTGTCATTATAATTTCTTTTAAGTTTTTAATATATATGCTCTTGGATTTCAGTGAAGTTAAAAATCATTTTTATTCTTTATTTGACATTTCTTATATTCCAATTTCTTTGGGATCAGTTACTAGGGTTTTAATCTTTAAAGAAGTCATGTTGTTTTCTTTTTTCATATTTCTTTTGTTCGTACACTGAGATATGCATATTAGACTGGAGAGTTCTATAGTTTTTATGAAGAAGTTTACTTTGTAACTGGCTTTATGCTAAAGATATATCTTGGAATATCAGTTTGTTATGCAATATTGAGCTTTATTCCAATTACTCCACAGCACAATTTCCCTTTAATCACTTTGCCTGAGATTAGTGACTGTGAGTAAAACCTATTGGAATGGGAGAGTCCCATTTTCTTTGTAGGACAAAAAAAGTGAGAAAACTCTAGCGTTTAACCAGTTAAGGTGTATAAAAAAGAACAAGTGATACACACTATGTTTCTACTCCTACAATGGAAGTATTAGCCACTAATATGTGATGGGAGTTTCCTCAGGCATTGTTGAGACTGGCTCTGCTACTTGTAAGGGTCTCCAGGACTGGCTGCACTAGTAGTTGAGAGAAGCCTGTAGCACATGTCCTCTTATCAGACTGTGAGGTAGGTTGGCTGCCTTCAGTCCTGAACTTGTTGTGATTCTGCGTGCGACCAGTTGTGGCCTTAGTCTTGGTGGGCATGCTCCCATGCCCCACAGTTCCTGACAGCAGGCTCTCTATTTCCTTCAGTCTTGCAATACACATCCTCTGTTGTGAGTGTGACCAGGGCTTCAAGTCAGATTCACTGAACTGAACCACGTTTGTTCTGTGTGAGAACCACACACTGACCAGTGTATTGTGGTGGCTGCGTATCACCAAAGATGCGGCTAGGTAGGGGGTCTGACTTCTGGAATAATGCAAATTCAGACGATAGATTCCTTCTCAAGATAGCTACTGAATACAGCATCCTGGGGGCTCACCTGAGAGATGATTTGTAACGTTTTTTTTTTTTCCCCTAAGAACCAAGGCTTTTGTGCAGATTTCAGTTTACTTATCTCGTTAGTCTGCAAGCCTGTGAGAATTGTGAAACTTTTCAGTAACTAGGATTTCCAGGATCCACACTGATAGGTGTTTGCTGGTGCCCTTCTCCCTCCTTTACTCTGAAGATGGAATTTACATGTCTACATCTGTAGACCCAGTATTGAAAGGTTCCAGGATATTTTGTTTCTCTTACTACACTGTTGTCCAATCTCTAAATCTCGTGTGGTTTCCATTTTTCTCCTCTTGATTCCCAGTATTCTTTCAATATCATTCATCTTAAAATGTAACATTACATCTGTTGCTCTGATTCTTCTTCGTGTAGAAGTGGGTGAGTTTTGAGTGTCTTTATTCAGCTGTCGTTTTCTATTTCTGTGATACTTTCTCCCCTAGACTTTAGAGTATCTTTCTTGAAAGATTATCTTTAAACTCTTGGACTAAGAGTGTATCATTTAAACTAAATATATTAAGTTCACTTCAAACTATCAGTAGAGTTTAAGGAATGAATTGTAAACCAGGCCAAAGACTTTTTCATGTGTGACAGAAACTCTTTCTTATGGAATTATGACCAGAGGTAGATATCATTTTAATAAAGATATACACACAAAATCAAAAGAAAATCTAGCCATTGTGTGAGACAATATCCAAATCTGTGTGTAAATCCAAACTCCACAGAAGACAACCAAAGTTAATAGTTTGATAGGTCATCAAAAATAGGAATATATTATTCAGTTTATTTTAATTAATTTATCTTGGACACGAATAGACACAAAAGAAGAATATTGGTTTCCTGTGATTTTCTAGTAATCTACTGTGTATGTATATTGCCTCAGACCTGTGCCTGCATACAGCATACATAGTGTTATTACTAATATCATATATTATATGGAAAGTTTTCTTTTTTGCTGACATTTATAAAATTCTATAGTTATCTCATCAAAGATTTATTGTGCTCTTCTTTGGTATTTGCTAGGTTAAGTCATTTAAATTGGAAGATGGATATAAAAGTAAAAAAATAACACCGGGTGTGGTGGCACATGCCTTTAATCCCAACACTCAGGAGGTTGAGGTAGGTGAAGCATTGTGAGTTTGAGGCCAGCTTGGGCTACAACGCGAGCACAAGGCCGGCCTGAGCTACACAGTGCGACTCTGCCTCGAAAAACCAGGGCCGGGGGTTTGGCTCAGTGACTTAAGCGCCTGTCTGATAGGCGCGAGGTTGTGAGTTCAATTTCTGGTGCTGAAAAAAAAAAAAAAAGTAAAAAAATGAGAGAGATAGAGAAGATATTATGTGAATAATTATTCTGTTTAGGAGTGTATTATTACTCACTGTACAAGTGAATAAGTAGATAGTAGGATAAAAAAGCCCAATTTGTATTGTTTGTTATTTGTTAGTTTCTGTATATGGGATTTAATTTATACCTATATATTTAGGAACCCATCCTCTTACAAACTAAGTTCCTTATGTAAATAATATACACAGTGATTATTTTTTTCTCTGTAATCTCACTAGATATATGCAGGTCCTGATAAGATTTATGTGTTGAATGGAAAAACAGGAGTTTCCACATCAATGTGGTAGCTCAATATTTGGAGTTTTATTGTGATATTTTATTTTTTTTTATTTTTTATTTTTTTTTTTGCGGCACCGGGCATTGAACTCACAACCTCATGCCTGCCAGACCAGGCGCCTAAGGCACTGAGCCAAATTCCCAGCCCTGGTTTTTTGAGGCAGGGTCGCACTATGTAGCCCAGGCCGGGCTTGCACTCGCGTTGTAGCCCAAGCCGGCCTCGAACTCACAACGCTCCGCCTACCTCAGCCTCCCGAGTGCTGGTATTGTGATATTTTAATTTCCTTCATGTTAACGTAAATCTATGTGACCTTCTACCATCTACACATTATTTAACATGTATTACAGTGTAGTATTATGAAATGGAGAATTATTTCAATTTTGTTTGTTAAAGACAGTAAATGTGAAACCAATTATTGGAGTCCCTCCACAATATTAAAATGATCTTAGTAAATCATAGTTGGGTCTTCCAAGTAGCTATGGTTGCAACTGTTGTTGTACTATTCACTACAACTGTTAAACATCTGTATACTACTGTAATTGCAGTGGTTTCATCAATTCAAAGAAGGAAAAGTAATTATGGAACTATAGGCTTGGAACTTGAAAGAATCTTAATTGCAAATTAATCTAACCATTTCATTTAAATGATGAAAAGCAGAAAAATGAAACCACTGACATTAATATTTAAAGTGTCATAGTCTAACAGATTGGAGCACTGAACTCACTTTCAGAGATTCAGTGACCAGCTAAGTGTAATATAGTCGTGTAGTGTGAGGAAATCAGGACGAGTTTCAGGATGATTACACAATATACATTTGTCTGCGTTGTAAGAAATTGAGCTCCTTTTTTCCAGGAAATATTTTAGTAAACAATTGTGATCAATTGTTATCAAAGTAATTATGGTAATTCATACACTGGAAAATAATTTTAGAGATATAATCTTGAATCATTTTTATATTGTCATGCTTCTTGTGGAGTCTAGGGATGTCATTAGTTATACACATGTGGTTCAGCTATCTATTAAGATGTGCACATGCTGCATTCCTTTCCTGTAAATTTTTTGTCCACTTGCTATGCTAAAACATCAAGAATTGGGCACTTTATCAAGTGTCTCACTAAGCAATGATCATTAACAAAGGTGATTACTATATCTATGTGGTACATGCATTTAGAATTTGTGCTTAAATCATAAATTTATTACTCATTACCTCTGCAAGTGGATGTAATGTTTTTTTGTACTTAGGTTTTTTCATGTATAAATTATAGGGGAAAATCTACTTCAGCTGTCTGCAAAAGTCATAGGAGATAGTTTGTTCATATAATTCAGCATGGAATCAGGCACATAGTAAGCACCCAAAATGCTGACAATAGCTATTACCATTACAAATCAACATATCTAGTAGTTCCTGAAGGATAAGAACCATATTTTCATCTTTGTATCCAAATTATTGCATTGTTCTATGTGCAAAAACATATGAAATTAGTATTAACCAAATGGGTATCTAAGTATGTGGATGTGAATGAAAACAAAAGATCAATGAAACTCCTGGGAAAACCCCAACACCAAAACATGTTTAAATTGATAAACAATCTTCACTAAGAGTCTTGTGAAACTGAAAAACAAGCATTCATTGATTTCCTTATGCTTTTATTCAGAAAAAGATCATCTGACTTTTTTCTTTTTGGTTTATTGTTCATTTGTTACGAGTTTATGAACTGCCCTTGGAGAAATCACAGCAGCATAACTATATCTCGGTGAAAACATCTCTCGACTTTGATGTATGCATAAAGAGAACTACATTTCCAATTAATCAGGGATTGCCTATTTGAAATATGAAAGATGTAAAACCAAACACAGGACGTTTTATTTCAGAAGGACTGTCCTTCTGGTAGCACTCTGCTGGAAGACATGCCTACTGAGGCATGTCACAACTTTAAGCTTGGCAACGCCAACCCCTGAGAAGAGCACACTGGCAGAGGAGACAGAGCAGATTGAAATCCACATCTGGTGCATACTAGAGGAGGCCATTAGGATGGACAGATACGGTGAATAAATGAGATGAAGCTAGTCTTGCCTAACATAGAATATGCTGTTTCAGCCAAATGGAAGTTATCTGGCAAAGACCCTTGAGTTTCCTTGAAGATGGACCACTTATTTGATGCCATTTGGTCCTGTGTATTTGTGTATAATTCTTATTCCCAACTGCCCTAGTCAAACAAATTGAAGATGAGGAAAAGAAGGCATTGCGTGTGCAAATTCTTTGACAAAATTCTCATGCAATTTTATACGTCTTCCTTATATAAAAGAATGTGAAAATTTCCTAAAAGAATAGATAACAGTTCTAATAATCACAACTAAATCAATAAAAATTAAAGATGCAGGATAGCAAGTATATTTTCCTTAAATTTCCTGAATTTCTGCTAATAATATGCCTACAAAATGAAAGTATTGAACACTATTGCTAAGCACTGTTTACTAGGCACTGTGGCAACTAAAGCATCACACAACTGATGATTTATATATAAGTATTATTTTTATTCACATAATAGAACCGTATTAATCTGCTCTCCCCAATATGTGGTTTCCATATTTGCCCTGGGAGTTAATTTATTACTGAGAGCTGGAAGGCGGCAAGAATTTGTACAATTCTAGATGTGAGATTTTCAGAGGTCAGTTCTTAAAGAGGTTCACATCACTATTTTTTTACAATTGGTAGTAGAAACTAGTCACATGTCAACTTAAGACTGCAGAGGAGTCCACAATGTGCTTAGAATGAAGAGAACATAATTGCTTGTTGGAAAGCATTTAACCAACTCTACCGTATACTGGAAAAGCATCAGACAACTAGAATCATAATGAAAAGTCTTAATAGATTATTCTGTCTTACTAGAATAATATTTTGAACTTGTGAAACTTTGATATGTGTTTTGATAGTAAGATGCTTTCAATGCATAGGCAAGACAGTATATTAATATTCATTATTCAATCAAGGAAAATTGCATCACTTTTAGTGAGTTTTTGATCTTCAGGAATTTCACAGGGGGTTGACTTAAAAGATGAATTAATTTTTGTTTTAAAAACTTGTATGTAGTAAGATCCATGTAAGAAGTGTAAATTAGATATCCCTGAACATACAGGTATGATGAATCATGTAAAATGTTCTATGTATAGGCATAAATAATTACAATTTTAGAGATGAGGACAGGAAAAATGACTGTCAGACTGACATAACAACTATCCTTTTTCATCTGCTAATTACCTAGGCACTTGTTAGCACTGGTTTCAGACAAGTATATGGCTAATTATGGAGCATGACCCAGTAACTCAAGATAATGTTCTTGGGTAGTTCAGGCCACATGGAAGCTCCTGAAGACTCTCTTTTCTTACACATCAATTATCCGTTTATAACTTTAATTTTTAAGTTTTCATATACTTAGAATTTGAACTCTTAACATTAAAACTTTCAGTGTGAAATTTCAGTATTTATTTCTGACCACTTTGTCTGCCTTTAAAAGTTGGGGTAAGCCGGGCGTGGTGGCGCACGCCTTTAATCCTAGCACTCGGGAGGCTGAGGTAGGTGGAGCGTTGTGAGTTCAAGGCCGGCTTGGGCTACAACGCGAGCGCAAGGCCGGCATGAGCTACATAGTGCGACCCTGCCTCAAAAAACCAGGACTGGGAGTTTGGCTCAGTGCCTTAAGCGCCTGCCCTGGCAGGCGCGAGGTTGTGAGTTCAATCCCCAGTGCCACAAAAAAAAAAAAAATAAATAAATAAAAAAAAATAAAAATAAAAGTTGGGGTAAATTTCTTAATACTTTCAGTTACCTTCGCTATTCTTCACTCATTGTTTGCTGACTATGGCTAAAACTCTAAGTCAGTTTATCAACAATATGGGCAGAAATTCTAGTGTGAAATTTAGAACAACTAAGTCCTTACTTACCATCATATTACTTTTGTGACCTAATTTCTTCTTAAAACAACAAATGATGCATTAAGGTATTATTATTATTATTATTATTATTATTATTATTTTTGCTGCACCAGAGATCGAATTCACAACCTCGCACCAGCCAGACAGTTCCTTAAGCCAGTGAGCCAAACTCCTGGCCCTGTTTTTTTGAGGCAGGGTCGCACTAAGTAGCTCAGACCGGCCTTGTGCTCGCTTTGTAGCCCAAACTGACCTCAAACTCACAATGCTCCTCCTTCCTCAGCCTCCTGAGTGCTGTGAGTACAGGCGTGTGCCACCACGCCTGGCTTAGGGTATTATTTTGAAATAAGTTGTAATACAATCACAAAATTTGTTATCTGAAGTAATGTCTCTATCCTTTTTAGCACACAAAATGTAAAAGTTCACTGTCTTTCCCTTCAAAGTTTTATGGAAGTTTCCTGAGGGTTACCAATTCCTCAAACCTCTGTGCCAGATATTATTTTCTTCTGTTTATAGTAAGGAAATATCTTTTATAGAACTTCTAATGTTTTATTTTAAATTGTATAAAACTCATAAATTTATTAATGATCTTTTGCTTTCATTACCTAAAGCATTTATTCTCAGATGTTTATTTATTGAGTTTCATGTTTTTGAGTCTTACTTTCTCATAGAAATTCGATGTTCAGAAAATACTACAATTTTTTAAATTAACCAGTATTTCTCCTTCTTTCCTATTCTTTCAAAATCTCTTCTAGCCCAAATTAGTTACAGGCAATTAATTTCATTGAAATTATTATACAACTATCATCAAGATGATAATTACTTTGTGATAACAAAGAATTTCTACATTTATATATTGATGCATATTATTTAAATATTATGAATATTTTAGAGATGTTTGATAATTATTAATACTAAAGATTAATGACAAAACTATTTCAACAATTTCTCCACACCCCAGAGATAAATCCATTGGAACACTTACCAAACAGAAGCAAGTGCTTTCAGAACACTATTTGCTATCATATTGTGGAAATAAATGAAGTACTATCAGTTTCAGTATTTTATCAAAGCTAAGTATTTTTTCCCTATGATCTTCTTAATTACTATTCCTACCAATAGAGGATTTTTTGGTGACAAATATCTCTGGGCAGTCACTTCTGGTGACATCACTGGCTCTGGAGCTTACCTGTATCACATGCTGGAAACGGGCATGTATGATCCCAATCTTTGAAGTTAGACAGAAAAGGATTTTGGAAACTATCATCCTGCCTTTCCTACTATTCCTTTATTACCTCCTTGTTGGTTGTTCTTTGTTTTACATTTTCTGCTTTTCAGATATGAGACATCACATACATTGCATAATAGCCAGTCTCAGAAAATTGTATTTCTTTATTGCTACTTGAATGAATAAGTTAATGGTTCGTATGATCATGAAGAATATGATTTGACTAACAATTTCAATTTTAGATACTTAGCAATTTCATGTTCTTTCCACTTTTTACATTGTGAAATATGTTGAAAACAATTTAAATTGCTCTTAACCTGTTAATAGTCATAAACAGCCGTTTGTATCTATTTATTGCCTAGAGTTCCTATTTTTAATGATGGAAGCATGCTCTTCCAACAGCACATTTGGCTTCATTCAGCTAGAATTTACTTATTGTTGGGTGCATTCAGGTTGCATAACTGTAGAAATTTTTTTCAGTAACCCAAAGGATTTATCCTTCAGCACTGTTCTGCATGTATGCGGTGCACCCACAGGGGATTTTCTCTTACAATATCTTAACATGGAACTGAAGGCTTTTCATTTGCAGTAATTATGCACCTGTCTCATGATTCTGTCACACTTGTCATATTTGTCTTGCTTTCTTGTGTAATCTCAGTGACATAAGTTATAATATTCAACCACACAGAACTGTTAAATAACTAACCTTAATGCAATGGAAAAAATCATGTAAACTTCCTAAATTCTTTTAAGGATGCCTCTAAAGTTCATGATATTTTATATGCTAAATACTAAATCATGGTATTATTTTGTTTAATCTGTTGGGCAAATATATAAAATTTATAATGCATTCCTATCCTTGGGAGAAAAATTGAAATAACTATTTTTCTTTTTATTACAAATATTTTGGTTCTTAATGAACATCTCCATTTCTTATATTTGAGCACTAAATATATCAACTACATTTGTAAAGGAAGACATCAGACTGACAGCCCGTATTTTTGAAACTGTTGGAGAAAAATTTACCTAATAAACTTTCTAAAATGTTTACCCAGTTATGTTAGCTGGAAAAATGATGATAATAAAAACTTCAACAATTTTGAGAGATGAAGGTGTTCTGGAAAATAGGTTTTCTTCTTATCTCTGCACTTTATTAAAAATTTCTGTGTCTGAACCAGGTATTTACTAGAGGTGTAATCATTATATGGCAACCTGTCAAAACCTATGAACTTCCATTGGTTTTTTAAAGACAGTATCTCATTGTGTAGCCCAGGGTGATCTTGAATTTACAATGACCCTTCTACATCAGTCTCCTGACAACTGAGGTGATAGATATGTGCTACCAGGTCCTGCTATGTCTAATTTATATATCACATAAGAAAATACTAATGTGTCAACATTTGAACTAATAAACCCTTATTAATACCATGGGTCCTTGAAGTATGATTTGGGGAATTTATTTATTCCTATCTTTATAAAATGATGGGAATTACATCACTTACTACTTAAAAGAATTTTATCAGATTAAGTTTACTAATGTGAAACAATTCATTACTACTTAAAATAATGCAGAGGACATTTTGATTATTACTATTATCATATAGTCAAAAGTTGCAGAACCTTAAAAGGAATACAACTTTATTAGAAAGTTTAATTTTATGTAAATTTTAGTTTGGGCTGAACAGTAGAAATGTAACACTACCGATTCAGAATTCCTTTCCTTCAAGTGGGTTGGAAAAATCTTTAAGGTTCCTTATGGCAGATTGTGGCATAAATCATGTCTGATCTTCAAGAGTGTTATTGTGGGCATCCTGGCATCCATTGAGGTATCTTCTCTGCCATGCAGTATTAATTGATACAAATCATTCATTCTACTTTCTCACTTCTTCAGGTTCCTCTGCTCAGTTAGTCATATCCATGTTTCCTCAGACGAATGAGAAATCATTCACAGCTTCATGAATTATATTGAGGTCCATCTGCCTTAACACAGGATGCCAATTTTTATTTTGCTGTCATGCAAAGATAGGAACAAGGAGATTTATGAACCTCGCTATTTCCTTCTGGAACACATTTAGAGAGTGGTCCTTTCACAGAAGCAAAATCTATCAACACTTTCTGTATCTATTTCCTTTTCTCCTCATTTTGAACTTTTCCCTGAAACCTAAGGAACAGAGAAAGCTTTCAGAATAAGCTACTGTATTTATTTGAAATAATATATTGTTTAGCATTATGGTCCAGTGTATGAATCTCTTATTACTTCATGTGAAATATCTTTAATTTAAAGAGCATTTGAAACTTATTCATACATATACCTTAATATATTTATGTACTTACGTATGACTCAAAAGTTAAAACATTTTAAAAACTGCCTTTTAAGTAATTTCAGAGAAAATAATCCATGAATTGTAAGTTTTTTGGTTAGTTTTTTTTTTCATTTCATGGGTCATGACAGCAAGCATCACTTTTCTGAAAAACGTCTACCTTTGCTGTAGCAAGAAACCATTTTTTAAGTAGTGTGAAGGTCTCATGATACAATGAAAAATCAGCTGTATTTAAATATTATTAGTTTTGTCAACTTTAGGGTAAAATAATCATACTCAGTTAAAAATGCATTGAAGAAATTCATTGATATAGTGGTACCTTGGTTTAAGAACTTAATTTGTTTATCATTTTGAGCAAGATAACTGTGTTGGTGTTTGTGTTTGTGTTTGTGGTTGTCCTTGTCTTTCTCTTTGTCTTTGTCATGATCTTTGTGTGGGAAAGATGCCCTGGTCATGTATATCATTCATTGTGGAGTTTGTGAATGGTAGTGAAATTTTGCTGAATGATTTTATTTGAGTAACCAATTGCTTGAAAAATGGAAGGGTTCATAAACCAAGGCATTACTGAGTTTCCAAGGCCAAGATAATGAATGACCAATCCGTGAACAATAGTGATGAGTATATAATATCCTAATGTTATGTTTGAGATCTGGGATGTCCCCCAAGAGTCTCTCACATTTTCACAGATAGGAATTGTGAGACATGGGTCACTTGGGGTGTGGCCTGAAAGACATTAAATGCTTTCACTGTTCGTCTCTCCTTCCTGTGTTTGTTGGTCAGCGTCTTATAAGAAACATTTTTTCCTGTATCAGAAAGTGACTAAAACATTTAATTTATTTAGTTGGTTGTAATAGAAAGTCTGTGTAAATCAAACTTTTATTTCTACAATTTTAGTGCATAGTGTTTATAGAGGTGAATGGGTTTCTCTTGGGCAGATTTGTATGTTCACATAGCATAGTTTAATCCCACCCATCCTGTTACCCTATCTTACCCTTTACTTTCACATTTTTGGGCAATTTAATGTGCATAATGTATTTTGGTTACATGCATTCCCCCATTTCCCACCCTTTTACATATACAGCCCTCCACATTTTTGGCTAATTTTAGTATTTAAAATAGCATCTATTGCCTATATTTTGTTCTATAGTTTCATAACATTTAAAAATATGCAAAAATCTCATTTTTCTTTGTATGAAATCATATTTTATGATTTATAAATTATTTTAAAAAGTATTTACCCCCTTTTATCTTTTGTATAGTTTATAAATAAGAGTTAAGGATATAAGTGAGAAGTATTTTGAGAAGTTTATTTTTTTGACTCTTCACAACACAAATATATTGTGTTCAAGTTAAATGTAATAAAAACAATGGTAATGAATTCTTTCTACTTTGGACACTTAGCATTGGGTATTGGCTTTATATCAGGAATTAATGACTTATTCTTTCTTGTCTCCTGACTCAATTCTACTTTTCAAAATTTTGCCCACTATCTGCTAGGGCTATGTGCCTAAATAGTCTGACCCTGATCCTAATAAAACACAAACAATGTCAGATTAGTCCTTATTTTTCTTTATGAAATCAGTAAATTTTAGGTGTGGTGGTGCATGCCTGTATTCCCTGTCCTCAGGAGGCTGAGGCAGGTGGATTTCCAAGAGTTCCAGGGAGCCTGGAATACATAGTAAGTTTAAGACTAGCCTGAACTACAGAATGAAACCCTATCTGAAAAGCAAAACAAAACAAAACAAAAGTTCAATGATTATGAAACTTAACTTTATCATGACTTATAAAAAAAAACCCAACACAACACAACACAAAAGAGCTCATCCGTCACAAAAACAAGAATGTCACAAAAAGCAGAATTTAAAAAAAAAATGACCTATGGATTTTTAAAAATTCTATTTTCTATTTTCTCAACCCTCTTACTGGTTCACTTCAAAGGAATAAGTAGTAATCCCAGTATTAATTATCAGGTATGCAAATACAAATATTGTACAGTACCTATTCAGAAGCTTATTCTCTAATAGGAGAAATAGAGAATTTAAAAATAAAATTAATAGAATCAAAACCCTGACCTGGCAATGCACAGTCTATATAAAAACCCCAGGTGGAGAAAGTGCAAGGGCGAAGAGATGTCAGGGAGGCAGAGCCTACTGAGAAGGGAGCAGAAATAAAGAACAGATTAGTCTGTGACGTTTCGAGTTCAGGGAAACGAAAGAAAGCCAAATAAACTGGGTTTAGCTTTTAAAAGAAGAAATTTGTTGAAGGTCCAATTTGATCTAGCCACAAATAAAGAAGCTGAGATGAGCAAATAAAAACAGGGTTATAATACAGAAAGCAGGGCCGGTGACATAGCTGGCCAAGCGACACAATGCCTGCCTGACAAGTGCCAGGTCTCGAGTTTGATTCCTGGTGCCAAAAAAAAAAAAAAAAAAAAAAAAAAAAAAGCAAATAGAAATTTCTTTTAATTATCACATGTACACTTTAAAATGTGTCATTTTTCCCTGTTATTTAGCTTTAACTCACTCAATGAGATAAATTCGTTATATTGGTTCATCTATTCATATAACTGAGAGAATGCAGCAATTATTTGTGTCTGATGTAATTATCCCAGGGAAAAGCAACCAGCCAGGAGCAGGTGCCAGCCTCATAATTCAAGGATTACCTAGGCGAAATCTCAGTGCCAACGATTTGGTCTACATTTGGTCTTTGTATTTAATTTATTTAAGTAAAAATACTGTGGCCTATTGAAGTAATCAAGACTTCACCCTATTCTCAAATTTATTGACAGGCACAAGTAGAAATGTTCAGCACTGGCTTTCATTACCATTAGAAGCAGATTGAGAGACTGGGTTACATGGGCTTTTGCCAATTTGTAAACACCTATTTTATGAGAACTTTATGGCATAAACACTTGAGATAAATTGTTTTCCCTAGCCAAATTCACTAAAAAGCAAAGGGAAATTAGAAGATCAAAATGTTGAGATGGATGTAAAGTCATTTTAGAAATGAAAAATTCTAACCATAGGGGTTCTCATTAAATGTCTAAAATATATGGAAATTATATAACATTAGATAAAATTAGAGTGTGAATGGGATTTGAGTAGGAAATGAAGAAAAGAAACTCTTGGGAAGTAGCAAAAATCAGATATTACTATATTGAGAGGTAGGGTAGTTTTGACTAGCTTTAAGTTTAAATTTAACGAAGTCACTTTAAACATATATTCCCTTATTCAGTTTATTGCCAATACAAAGAAAAGAGAAATGCGCATTTTCTTTTCTTCCTCTCTGTGAACAATATTTTCGTTCACTCATTCACTGACTTACACAAGAGTTCTATCTTCAGCCTACAAGGGAAACCAACAAGTGACAGATAAACTACTTTGCAACGCAAGTAACATGAATAGAGATATCAATCAGTTATAGCAAGAACAGATAACGAGGATAAATAATCCTTCCCATGGAAACCAGTAAAGATTTCACTAAGAAGGAGTTCAGGTCAAAAATCCTACACCGTGACTGTAAGTTAAACAGGCACAAATAAAGAACAGGGATTTCAGGCAGAGGAAACAACACAGAGTCATGCATGTATAAAAGTAAATATGTGTCACATTTGGAAAATAGTAATAGCTCAGTGTGATTTTTTTTCTATGTAATTTTCTTAAGGAGCAGCTAACTTTAGCCGGGCGTGGTACAACATGCCTCTAATCCCAGCACTTGGGAGATTGAAGCAGGTGGATCACTGGGAGTTCAAGGCCAACCTGGGCAACATAGTGAGTTCAAGGTCAGCATGAACTACGTAGTGAGACCCTGTCTCAAAAATTTAAATACCTACATACATAAACAAATAGGAAACTTTAAAGAATGAGAGAGGATACACTGCTTCAAGAGAAGGAGAATCATGAAAATGAGACAGAGACTTGATTCCCACACGGTGGTGTGCCAAATAAAGAGATATCACCATCCTCCTTGAAGCCGCAGAGGAGAAGGGTTGAATGATGAACGGGATCTGTTGTAGACAATTTGAGAAACAAAGACTAGGAATTTGTTTTAATGGCCTCAATTTCTACCATGATATTAGCGCTAGGACATTTGTGAACAGCACTGTTTAGGTTTCAAATAAGTGGGAAATCTGGCCATCTTCTGGAATGTTAGAATCTGAAAGAGGTGTAAATAATGCCAGACTCATTCATTTTGTATTGTAAGACTTGGAACACTTACTTGTCCTACTTATTCTTAAGAAGACCCTGAACCAGCTGCTTTTGGGATCCAACGCTTTTTCGAAGGCAAGATCATTTAAATGTATTTTTTTTTAATTTAAATGTATTTTAACACAATACAGACAAATCATGACCAAAAATCAGCAGTTTTTTTTTTAATGCTCACTATTTTATTTGCTTGCCCTAAATACACAAGAATGCTTAAATTGGTGAAATCAAAACTAATTTAGTGTGAGTCTAGCTATTCTTTTAGTACTTACATTCAGGGAAAATATTATTCATGTGTTTTTGCAAAGAAATGCAGTAGATTTTTGGATTTCAGAGATCTCAAGGTATATGAAACCCTTAAACTATATATCACTGAGGTTTTCAGAATTTTTAAAAATGATCTCTTTTAGGTAGGGAATTGAATGAAACAGTTTGCATTCACTAATTTCATAACTTCTGTATACAGTCACAACTTTTTGTCACTAGTCTGGAAATGAAATTTTCCAGAGTCATCAGTGCCTTATTCTTTTTCAAATCCAATGCCTTTGTGTCTTAGAATTACAGCCAAATTGAGCACGCACTCAATTTTGAAACTACCACACTCAGTGACCTAGTTTGCTCTTCTCTAAGGTGAAATGAGTAGTCAAACCTACCTTATTAGGTTATAAGGACTCTATGATACAGTTACATCAGAAATTGTAACACATAAACACTTAAGTTTCATTGACAATATTAATTCAACCTTTTTGGCATTATTAAAATCTCATTAATACTCAAAGTCCTGGTCTGCGGAGGTGTGAGCAATGGGACAAATCACTTAGTTATTCAAGGCTCTACACTGATGACAGCTCTGCCATCTATAGTTTTATCAGTGTCTAGTTGGAGTTAATTTGGAATACCAGTCATGAGAAGTTTTCACACCTCATGCTTGGAAGTAGCTTTCACTATGGCCATGAGTTTAAAGGGAAGGCTGGAAAATACTGTTTTCCTTTGTGTTCAGGAAAAAGGGGAAAGAAGATAGGTGATTACCTAGTAAATTTTATAAAATTTCACCATTCTAATATAAAAGTCAATCTCTTCTTTAAATATAAATACATTTATACTACCCCATGGCAGAGAAAATAAAGTTCTATCCACCTGTTGTATACAACACAACTCTGGATCTAGCACAGGTGTTTTGATTAGTTCTGGGTTAGTTGCTCACAATCTGAAATGAATGACCTAAAGCGGTATGCTTTCCAAACTGGCAATAGGATCAACTGATATAATCTGTCACATTGATAAGAGGAGAATAGAAGAAGACATAGAAGACTTATTGATCAAACGATGTGAAATATTGGTAAATATCTGAAATTTTTCTATTTTAAGAAGAGACAACTTTGCTTAGACATAGGGTCCACAATGTGTGTGGAGATTACATTGTCTGCTGGTCTCTGTGGTCCTTGACTTCTTGAAGGGTTTTCCATATTAGAGTTTTCTCCTTATCCCCGGCAGTTCACTTCTCTTTATTCTGCTTTATTCAATTTTACTTTGGAGTCTATGGAATGTTTTAAGGTTTACAGAGTTATGAATGTTCAAGTTTAAAATAGTAAAAGGTTTTGTGGGTTTTTTTTTTGTTGCTATTATTGCTGTCTTTAATCTAAGTTAAGCACTTCTTTGTCAATTTTGATTTCATAAAAAATCTCTTCTGCTTTTTAATCCATTTGCTTTAAGTGCCATACAATGCCCTCTTTCTGAAGTCAGAATTCTCAGTATCAGCTTTCTTTTTTTTCTTGTCCCATGACTGTCTCTTTCAACTTAAAATTTCAAGAAGCTGCCCTTAGAAAAATTACCTAGAGGACCATATTGGATGTTTAGATAAGTCGAATTAGATGTGGCAGGCATCCACTAATATTTCATTAACTGAATCTCAATTATACAATCACAACTACTCCAAAGCAGAAGGAGAAATGATGCCTATCAATGATGTCACCCAGAAAAAAAAAAAGAGAAAGAAAGAAAGTAAGATTGTTTTGAAAGCCAACAAGCAATCAGGCTTAGGAAGTTAAAAAATTGATCAGACTTGAAAAAACACATGAAGCACAGTGCTTCATTAACATTTTCAATTATTACCTGGTACTTCGTTATGTATGACCAAAGTTAATGTATCTCTTACAAGGGCTATATATTTTCTAGTTCTCTTCACATCCCTTTTCCAAAATATACTTTACCAACCTTTAAGCCAGTTCATATTTTAAGTGAAAAATTCTCTATCTGTTTCTGAGTCAGTTTTTCAATTAAGTGTTTTATTTATAGTTGGTCATATGTTTCACAAAGAGTGCAGATTAATTCCTGATTTTCCTCTGAACTGCAAGACAAATTCCAGATTATTTTGTACATAGGTTTTTTTTTCAGGTAGTCTTAGGCCATCAAGCTTAGTACATGGAAAAATGTAAAATTTGGAAACTTATTCTTTGTCTTTGATGCACCTATGAAAGAATTATTATCTTCATAAGTCTTGAAATAAGAAAATATTTTACTCTTGCCCTTTTGGTACATCATTTTGCAGTTGGTAAATTTCATAGGTTCAAATACTTATTTTTTTACTTAATGTATAATTTTATTTTACATATATTTCATTTTGTCTGTTAAAAGAGGCCTTGGCAGGTTTTCCTTTCTACAACAATAAATTTGCAGCTCACCCTTTATATTACCTCAAGAGTCTCTGTGATCTAATGTCAGTCTTAAATTGTCCGATTTTTTATCTTATTTATGCTGTTTTCTTAAATGTTATTGTGCTAGTTCTTTCCTACAAAGTATGCTTTACTTGGCATTTTCTCCATACCTTTTCAATTTCAATTTTACCATAAACATATTTCTTACATAGCAAACTGCTTCTCTCATAATTGTGTACTTCTATTTATAATTGATAACTTTCTACTCATTGACAATATTTTCTCCGCAGCCAAATTAAGTAGAGAAAGCTAATTCTCACTTCCCTTTCCTCACCATAAATTTCCTCCATCATTTCATTACTGTATGACCTTCTCAGTGAGACTGTATCATGTACCTTTGAATAAACTCATGTGTGGTTAATTATTTGAAATCATCAGTTCAATCTACACTCTACTGTCTACCCTCTCCTCACCACCATCAGCTCCTGTCTTAAAAATTTCTTGTTCACAATACCTGAAGACATGTTCTTTAGATTCATACATTTCTTTTTGGTAAAGTTTACCTACCATCTGGAGCTATTTTAAGCATCCATTTGGATCACATTTGTTGTATATTCATCACTTAATTCCCCTAAATTTTCATGTTTAATGATGTACAACATTCATTTTACCTGAACACCCATTTTCTACATTGCACTCTTGACTTTCTCATGACCTACAGCTGCTTTGCATTGAAAGTATTAAATTGTGTCATCTACTTGATTACTGATACATCCATCTTGCTTTAAACTGAATGACCACACTCTCTACTAAACTGTTTCTTCTTCCTATTTATATTTCTCTGGAAACAATTTTAACTCATCCTACTCTATTTCAGCTCATACATCAACATTTTCCCAAAGACCCCTTGGGACATCTTTAAGAGCAGTTGTCCTTCTGGTCTTTCTGTAACTTTGCATTCATTAAGATAAATTTATTTTAATTAATAATATAACCTTGTCTTTCATTTTATCAAAATCTTCAGTAACATTTTTTATATTCAACTTGCTGTTAGAATTCCTTCAGTCTTGATCACCTTCACCTTGCACTCTGAACTTCTGAATCACCATGTTGATGGCAGCATTGCCTTTTTAAATCCAATCTTGTGTTTTTTCCAGATTATACCTTCTAAAGTTTTTCAGATTGAAGTTGTCATGAAGATTGGGATTGAGATTAGCCCAGCCTTGATTGAAAAGTTCCTGCAGGGACTGTTCCTTACATTTTTATTTTACCTTTTGCCTTTTCACATTTTGGCCTTATTTTACCACATAGATTTTTCTCTTTCTGATTCTAATAATATTAACCACAGTTGATATATTCTCAGCACTGAATTATGCCCATTTATTTCATGCTCTTTACAACAAATCATTTCATAATGCATAATCCTCATTCATATGTTGAAGGTCTCAGTTCAGCAATTTGTATTAATTTCTTTTTGCTTTTCTAACAAGTTAGAAAAAACTGATCAATTTAAAATAACACATATTTAATTATCTAGATAGACAGATCAACATGACTGAAACTGTACTAAAATAAACATGTCAGCAGTGCTGGATTACTTCTGGAGGTTTTGGAGGAAAATCACTTGTCTCATTACTCCAGGTTTTAGAAGTTATGCACTTCTCCAGGCTAATGGCCCTACTTCCCCAGCTTCAAGCTAAGCGGGTCTGGTGAGTCATTATGGTGCTGATACTCTGATTCTCACTCGATTCATTCTCCCATATTATATGATATTTTTTATTACACTGAGTCTCATTGTTTAATGGTAAGCACTTTCAAAACATACATTTCTTCCTCAAGTCCTAGCCACAATAATCAGTCCAAAAATAAATTTTATATTCTGTAATTCCATATTAAGATCCTCCAACATCCAGTCTAAATTTACTTTTCTAAAATAATCAGATATCATATCTAATAGTTGTATCACTTTTCTCCAGTCAATTTAGGTTATATTCAATTCTTAAGTCATTCTGTATTCTATGTGTTTTCTATAAAGCGTGTTGATAAATTTCAATGTAAAATACATTTTTCAAGGATACTACATTATTATGACAACTTTCTATTACATTCTTTCCCTGTGACACCAATTATATTAACACCAGGTAGACATCTTAGTTTAACATTGCATGTAGTTTGATATCAAACCTTTTTAGATCTTCATTATGTTCATCTGAGTTTTTGCTCCCTAGTGCAAATGAGGACTTCTGTGATAAGGTTCTGATGTTTGCATTCTTCTTTCCTTTCCAGAATTCTTTCTCACATTAAGTTACTGCAGTGTTATTAACTGTTTAACACCTTCAAATGCAATTTGGGTCTTAAAGATTTGACTTCCTTGGTTACTATTAATGTATTCATTGTATCACTCACTATATTTCATTAACATATCATTTGTGCCTCTATTTAGAAGATATAGATATTTTATATGCCATTAAAAAGTAAATATTTTTTATCATTTGATCCTTTGGTAGAGAACTAGGTAATTAATGTATTCTTTGTAAATCTCAAAGTCTTTAACAGTACTTTCGATATACGAGTCACCCATTATAGTTTTTCAAAATAAATTAGATAAATTATTGAAAAAAATAAGGTCCTTAAGTGGTCTTTTACGTTCTTAATGTAGTTTCCAGTTATATTTTATTTTATAAAATTGCATTTAATGGAAAGAAAGTTATAAAAGCATTAAAGTACTTAGCTATACTTTTCTGATTTTGATAATGTAATTTAAAAAGTATTTTACCTGCCTAACTCAACAATTTTTTGCATAACAGAGGCACAAATTTGAACCAATAAGAGGAAATAGAGAACAGAAAAATTGCTTTTCTTAGTAGCTGTGTTTCTGCATAATTTATTTACTTCTTTAAACCTTAGTTATTTCTACTTATTGTACAGGAAGAGCTAATAAGTGTATACATCTACAATTGCTATGAGATAAAATAAAATGTTACACAGGAAGCACTTAGAGTACTTCAAA
>RJWM01019177.1:0-39460 GCA_004363535.1 Dasyprocta punctata | reverse complement strand
GGAAAGCTGGCAAAACCATTTGAATGAAGCTGAAGATAGTCTCAGACCTTGAAGACAGCATGGAAGCTTACGATCATGAAAGAAAAGATCTCTTAAAAATAACAAGGAGCCAAGAAACAACAATTCAACAGCTGCAAGACGATGCCAAGAGAAATAACATAAGATTAATAGGTGTCAATGAAAAAGCAGGGGTCAATACTAATGACCTCCAAAGATTATTTGCAGAAATAATAGCAGAAAATTTGAAGACAGCATGGAAGCTTACAATCATGAAAGAAAAGATCTCTTAAAAATAACAAGGAGCCAGGAAACAACAATTCAACAGCTGCAAGACGATGCCAAGAGAAATAACATAAGATTAATAGGTGTCAATGAAAAAGCAGGGGTCAATACTAATGACCTCCAAAGATTATTTGCAGAAATAATAGCAGAAAATTTTCCAAACATGGAAAGAGAATCTGATATACAGGTAAATGAGGCATACAGGACCCCAATTAACCATAACCAAAATAAATCTTCACCCAGACATATAGTAATTAGGCTATCAGAAATACAGCATAAGAACAGAATACTAAAAGCTGTCAGAGAAAAGAAACAGATCACCTATGAAGGAAAGCCTATCAGAATCATGGCAGACTTCTCAACACAAACCTTTAAGTCAAGAAGAGCTTGGAGTGAAGTATTTCAAATCCTGAAAGAAAACAACTTTCAACCCAGATTGATGCATCCTGCAAAACTATCTTTAAAAATTGATGGAGAAATAAGATACTTCCATGACAAAGAACAACTGAAGAAATTTATGGCCTCCAAATCAACACTACAAAGACTACTGAAAGACACTCTAGAAAGAGACAAAGATAGCAACAATCTTAAGAACAAAAACTAAAGGAAATCACTAAGCATGGCAAACAATTAAACAGAAAACTTAGAAAACTAACAACAGAAAGAGATCATGACAGGGATGAGTCAGTACATATCAGTTATATCAATCAATGTAAATGGTCTCAACTCACAAATCAAAAGAAACAGACTGGTAGAGTGGGTTAAGAAACAAAATCCAACAATATGCTGTGTACAAGAAACACATTTCACTCAAAAGGAAACTCACAGACTAAAAATCAAAGTATGGAAAACAATTCTCCATGAAACAGGAACCCAGAAAAAAGCAGGGGTAGCTATTATATTTGCAGACATTGTGAACTTCAAACCAAAAATGATCAAAAGAGATAAAGAAGGTCACTACATACTTGTTAGGGGAAAACTTCAAGAGGAAGAGATTACAATCATAAATATATATCTACCAAATATGGGAGCACACAACTATGTAAGACAAATCTTAATAGACATGGAAAACCAAATAAACAATAATACAGTGATAACAGGGGACCTTAACACTCCACTGTCACAAAGAGACAGATCAACCAAACAAAAAATCAGCAAAGAAATAATAGAACTGAATCAAACTTGTGAACAAATGAACTTAGTAGATGTGTACTGAGTGCTCCACCCATCAACATCAGAATGCACATTCTTCTCAGCTACACATGGGTCATTCTCTAAAATAGATCATATACTGGTCCACAGAACATGCTTAAGTACATGCAAAGGAACTGAAATAATTCCATGCATATTATCTGACCATAGCTCAATAAAATTGGAAATGAATGACAAAAACCCCCACACAAGAACCCCATAAACACATGGAAATTAAATAATATTCTCCTAAACAATCAATGGGTCACAGAAGAATTTAAAGAAGAAATTAAACAACAGCTACAATCAAACAAAAATGCAAATACAAATTACTGTAACCTATAGGACACAATGAAAGTAGTCCTCAGAGGGAAATTTATAGCACTAAACTCCCACATCAGAAAAATGGAAAGAACACACATAAACAACCTCATGCTGCACCTCAAACTTCTAGAAAAAGAAGAGCAAGACAAGTCCAAAGCCCAAAGAAGGGAGGAAATTATCAAGATCAGAGCAGAAATCAATGCAATTGAGACTAAGAAAACAATACAAAGAATTAATGAATCGAAGAGTTGGTTCTTCAAAAGAATAAATAAAGTTGATAAACCCCTAGCCAACCTTATCAAAAAGAGGAAAGAAAAAACTCAAATCCATGCAGTAAGAAATGAAAAGGGTGAAATCACTACAGACCCTTTGGAAATACAGAAGATCATCAATACCTACTTAGAAAACCTTTACTCACATAGATTCGATAACTCAGAAGAAATGGACAGATTGCTAGAAACTTATGAATTACCAAAGCTAAATCAAGAAGACATAAAACTGCTGAATAACCCAGTTTCAGCTAATGAAATTGTAAATGTAATTAGAACCTTACCAACAAAGAAAAGCCTAGGTCCTTATGGATTCACTGCTGAATTCTACAAGAAATTTAGGGAAGACTTAATGCCAACACTCCTCAAACCCTTCAATGAAATTGAAAGGGAAGCAAGTCTCCCTAACTCATTCCTGGAAGCAAGTATTACCCTAATACCAAAACCAGAGAAAGTCTTAACCAAAAAAAGAACTACAGACTAATCTCTCTAATGAACGCAGATGCAAAAACCCTCAATAAAATACTGGCAAATAGAATACAGAAAGTTATCAGGAAGATTATGTGCCATGGTCAAGTGGGATTCATCCCAGGGATGCAGGGATGGTTCAACACGTGCAAATCAATCAATGTAATACACCATATCAACAGGGCCAAGGACAAGAACCACATGATCATCTCAATAGATGCAGAAAAAGCTTTTGACAAAATCCAACATCCATTCATGATAAAAAAAAAAAACCCTACAGAAAATTGGAATAGATGGTCTCTACCTCAACCTGATAAAAGCCACATATCATAAACCAACAACCAGCGTCTTACTAAATGGAGAAAAACTGAAAACTTTCAACCTAAAATCAGGAACAAGACAAGGATATCCATTATCACCACTCCTATTCAATATAATTCTGGAAATATTAGCCAGAGCAATTAGACAAGAGAAAGAAAAGGAATAAGAATAGAAAAGGAAGAAGTAAAATTATCACTCTTTGCAGATGATATGATACTCCACATAGAAGACCCCCAAAAATCCATTAGAAGACTTCTAGATGTTATTCCAAATTCAGTAATGTTGCTGGATACAAGATCAACACTCAAAAATCAATAGCATTCTTGTACACAAATAACAAACACACTGAGAGAGAAATAAGGGAAACCACACCCTTCACTATAGCATCCAAAAAATTGAAATACTTAGGAATCAATCTAACAAAGGAAGTAAAAGATCTATACAGTGAAAATTACATTACTCTAAAGAAGGAAATCGAAGAGGATTTCAGAAAATGGAAAGATATTCCGTGTTCATGGATAGGAAGAACAAATATCGTGAAAATGGCCATTCTCCCAAAATTGTTATACAGATTTAATGCAATTCCAATCAAAATACCACTTGCATACCTCACAGAGCTAGAGAAAGCATTCCTGAAATTCCTCTTGAACTAGAAAAGACCTAGAATAGCAAAGGCAATTCTGGGCAACAAAGGGAAGGCAGGAGGCATCACAATCCCTGACTTGAAACTATACTACAAAGCTACTGTGATAAAATCAGCATGGTATTGGAATCAAAACAGACCTAAAGATCAATGGAATAGATTAGAAGATACAGCAACAACTACAAACACAGTCAGCCACCTCATCTTTGACAAAGGGGCCAAATATGTACATTGGAAGAAAGATAGCCTCTTTAACAAATGGTGCTGGAAAAACTGGCTTTCTATATGCTGCAAACTAAAAATAGATCCATATTCATCACCATGAACTAAAATAAAGTCAAAATGGATCAAATATGTATTAAAACAGAGTCACTAAATTTGCTGGAAGGCAAAGTAGATAAAAATCTAGATGACATAGGAGTAGGCAGAGAGTTTATGAATAAAAATCAAATTGCACGGGAAATACTTCCCAGAATCAACAAATGGGATCTCATCTTATTAAAAAGTTTTTGCATGTCAAAAGAAATCTCCAACAGAGTGAAAAGAAAACCTATGAATTGGGAAAATGTCTTATCCAATTGTCCCTCAGACAAAGGACTTGTATCTAAAACATATAAAGAATTAGAAGAAATCAGGCCTCTAAAATTCAAGGACCCAATCCAAAAATGGACATCTGAGATGAATACATACTTCTCAGAGGAAGAAATATAAATGGCAAATAAATATATGAAAAAATGTGCAACATCAATGGTCATTTGGGAAATGTAAATTAAAACAACACTGAGATTCCATCTCACTCCAGAAAAAATGGCCAAGATAAAAAATATCATCCAATAAAAAATGCTGGAGGGGTTGTGGGGAAAAAGGAACTCTTCTCCACTGTTGGTGGGAGTGTAGACTGGTGCAACCACTGTGGAATTCAGTGGAGATTCCTCAAGAAGCTAGGATTAGAGATACCATTTGACTCAGCTATCCTGCTTCTGGGCATTTTCCAGGAAAAATTGAAAACATCATACCACAGTGATATTTGTGCACCCATGTTTATAGCAACCCAATTTGTAATATCCAAATCTTGGAAATAACCCAAGTGCCCATCAGTTAAGGAATGGATAAGAAAGATGTGGTATTTTTATTTAATGGAGTACTACTCAGCTATCAAGAAAGATTGCATTGAGTCTTTTATAAACAAATGGACACGACTTGAGACCATACTCGTAAGTAAAATAAATTAAACTCACATGTGTAAATACTGCATTGTCTCCCTAGTGTAAGAAACTGAAACAGCATATATGATCCAAAATCTACAATAAATACTGTGTAAGGGTAAGAAACTGCTCAAAGAGCAAAAGTAATTGGGAAAGGAGGAAAGAAGGAAGGGAAAAGGAAAAAGACATAAATCTGTATAAATGTATATGTAAGATCACTAAAATGACTATACTGCTGAATGTATTAGTTATTGAGAAAGATCAGTTAATACCCACATGATTAGATCAATTTTGTATGTCTATATCTGTTAATGTAAACAACTGTGTTGAAGGTAACGATACGCAATATTGGAACCATTGTCAAGTTCCTATCATCTTGTTTTGTAAACCTATAATGTTACTGTTTTGGATTTGCTGTTGTTTGTTTTTCTCTTTTGCTTTTTGTCTTTCTTTTCTGTGCCTTTTTTCTCTTAAATAAAAAAAGAAACAACATATGGATATGTATATATATGTATACAAACAATAGTTAAGATAGTTATACTACTGATCTCTTTGAGTTCACTGAAGAGAAAGATTTGTGCTTGTACTGTTCGGACAATTGAATGCAGAGGTCTTGTGTTCTGGGTGAATGATTTGGGGAGGACAATGCATAATGTATGTACCATTGTTACCCCAATTGATGTATTTTGAAATTTTATTTTTGTTTCTCTTTGAAATCAAATGGATTTGGAAAAAAACAAAGAACTTGACTGTGAAAGAAATGCTGGCGACTGCAACATTATGCACGTAAATGAAGCCAGCTTTGAGTAAAACTTTGAATGCCCCATCTACCATGTTCAGGATAAAATGGGGGCAGGGTGCCTGTTAATCCAGATGGGTCATTTGACTGGATTAACAGATTCCTGGAACCAGCGATATAGTTCAGCAGCGAAGTGCCTGCCTGGTAAGCACAAGGTTGTGAGTTCAATTCCCAGTACCAAAAAAAAAAAAAAAAAAAAAAAAGAGGGAGAGACAGAGAGAGAGAGAGAGTGATAGAGAGAGTCACCTGGAGAGATGAGAGGATTGTGAGAGCACTAACCTCATCAATGGGTTAACCCACTGACGAAGTCAGGGCTGAAAGGACTATTAGGATGTGGGACCTTGGAGAAGTTGGATCATGGTGAATGACCTTGGGGACTATATCTGGCCCACAGACCTCTCCTCTCTGTTTGTTCTCTGCTTGCTGCTTCTCAGATGCCACAGATTGGGTGTCCTTTCTCCACCATGTCTTCTGCAAGGATGCTTCTACCCTAGAACCAGTCTGCTATGGACTTAGTCCTCTGAAGTTATGAGCCAAAATAAACCTCTTCTGTAAATTGTAGATGTCAGGTATTTGGTCCCCATGCCAGGTAAGCTGAGGAAAATGTAGGCAGGGTAGAGTTGGAATTTGTAGCTTCCTTTGAAGATTCAATACTTGCAAGTCTGGAGTTTACACACTTGATCTTTGTAATCTTAACTAGGGCAATAAAAAACGTATGCTCCTATGAACGGAGATAGGGAAGGAATTCTCATTTGAAAAACAACCTTGTCACCTCTTTCTGCTCTGTCGACAAGAGAGACAAGCCCTGCCCCTCCTCAGCATCCTCTGGGCACTCTGCAAGATCTGGTGTAGGGAGTGGATTTGGGTCCCTAATCTCCTGCTGACCTCCTCCTCCTCTCTGCCAGCTGAGTTAGAGAAAGGGGAGCAAGCAAGGGATAGAATCACTTACTAGTGAACCATTTAACTTCACCTGGACTGACACATTTATGGCGTCATTCGTAACACTGAAAAGCTCACATATCCTTGCCAGGCCCAGTGGAATGTGCCGTCTTGTTCCTTTATCTCTCTGTTTGAATGAAGAGACACCACACTCAATGAGCCATGGGACCCACTTGAAAACTCTTACCAGGACTCGATTTCTGTTCTCATTTTCTACAAGACACGACCTATGCCTGTGGCCCTCTGATCTCACCGCTGAGGGTGCTGACGTGGATGTGACCCTTTCAGAGCACGGTGTTGTCCAGCCAGCCTCAGCCCGAGTCCTGGTTACCACCACGACCTGGTCAGGCGAGCCGTGTGTACACTTCTGGAGGAGGCTGTGGTGAAAACCTTCGCCACAGAAACAGAAACCAGGCCCTGGCTCTGTCAGATGTGCATGCCAGCAACTTTTCTCTTATGACCTCTGGGACACAATTGCATCAGCTCGAACATGTGACTGGGAAGAAATAACAGCTCCAAGACCATCTGGTGAAGACTGACCGCTTGGCTCAGTGGATGGCAAAATGCCCCAGGCGGGTCTGCCTCTTCCTAATTACCGAAAGATTCACACTGGCAGGTCCTGACCCAGCAATGGCAAGGTGGATTTGCCCCGGTGAAAGCTGGCATGTTCCTCACCTCAGGTTATAGGCCTGCCAAGGGACTTCTGGGGCCACATCTCTGGGGCTAATCGAAGCAAAAAGTTCTGCTTCAGGACTCATCAGATACAGCTAAATCCATTTATTTATTCCTTAGCATTTGTCAGCAGACACCGTCTTAGGGGCTAGAGATACTGACTTAGTGTTTATGCTGCTGTAGCAAAATAACAAGGAAGTGGCCATGCATACAGTATAGAAATCTACTTTCTCTCAGCTGTTGCGGCTGAAGTTCAAGGCCAAGGTCCTGGCCGGCTCAGGGTCTTGTGAAGGGGAGTGGCCCAGGCGGCGCCATCTGGGGTCCTCACATGGCGCAAGGGATGTACGGGCAGAAAGGGGACTAGAGCTGTGTCCTCGCACTGAAGAGCGGAACAGTGAACTTGTCGCCTCAAGCTCCTTTACACGGCATTAATCCACTGAGGAGGCGGCAGCCTTCTATCACCCCTGCCTTAGGAATGGTGGATCAGCGCGAATTCTGGAGGGGCCACAAACATTTGGCAGACACAAAGTATGATCTAACTTTTGGTCTTCAGAGCTCATGCAGGGGTGCCTAAGCAAGGGAGGGAAGGTCAAAGGTAGCTCGGGGCACAGGGGCTGCGTCACAGCGCGTGCGCCGAGGGAGGTGAGCAAGGCTGGGGGTGGGGGTGGGGCCCAGGTGTGCTGGTAGAAAGGGGTGCTTGTGTCCAATCTTGAGGAGAGAAGCTGGAATCAGCCAGCAAAGAAGAGTTCCGGGAAGATGGGATGGGTGGTGCAGACAGGTTAGAAAGAGCGCTGCCTGCAGGGTGCGGGAGATCAGGCTGAAGACGCTGCAGGACCCTGACCCTGGCTGTCACACTGACAGCCTGCAGCGCGTCCTCTGGGGGAGGGAGTCATTTCGCCTGGCTCGCTCGGTGGCGAGACCGTCGTGCACAGGTGCTTCGGGGGAGCTGCAGAGCTGTGGGGCGAGACCCCGAGAGCGAGTGGGAGGCCCCTCCCCTCCCCCTCCGTCTTCCCTTCCCCTCCCCCTCCTTCTCCCCTCCCCGCACTGCTCCTCCGGAGCTGCCCACCACGGCTGGCTGGCGGTGACGTGTTGGGGAGCAACGCGGGCCCAGGAAAACCCGGTTCTGGCTAGAGTTAGGGGCCTGCGGGAGAGACGGGAGGAGGAACCGTTGTTTTCAGCAGAACTCGGACCTGGAGGGTCCCGGGAGCACAGAGGGGTGCAGTGCTCTAGGGTGGGCGGCGGCTCTGAGGTCTGCACCCAGGAAACGCCCCCGTCCGGCGGCAGCAGGGACACAGGGATGCAGGAGGCGCCCCGGAGGCTGTGAAGACGGCGCGCAGCTGCTGTGCGGGGCAGGCAGAGGGGGCGCTGCTCTGAGGACCCGGCCAGGCGGGCCCGGGAGGGGCGCGGTGGAGGCCGAGGAGCGCGGAGCGGTGGTGCGCGGAGGGCGGGAGCTGCAGGGCTTTTCTGAGGGGACTTTGCGGACGGAAAGGGAGTCCGGAGCAGCGTGTCCTGGGAGGAGCAGGGGCAGCCGGCTGGCCTTCCTTCGGCAGCGCCTGAGCGCACCCTTCCGAGACCCCTCTGGGGCCCAGACCCGGCCGGTGAAGGCTCCATCCGTGGTCTTCTCAGGTCCTCAGAGGCCCCCTCTCTCGAGCACCGCCAGCCTTCCTGGGTTATAGCTGCCTTTTGAGTAGAACCTTCACCTGAGTGTATCTAAAAGAATAAAATCTTTTCCCCCACGCAGTTCTCCTCTATTAGCTTTTCCTGCTTTTGAACTATAAGTTGCTCTAGAATCTCTTCTCTACCTTTAAAAACGTGAAATGTGCTTTGTCCTGCTAGGGGAACCAAAGGTTCGGTCTATTTATTTATTTCACCCGTGAACATATGCTGAACACCTGCTCTGGGCCAGGTCCTGGACCAGATGCTGGGTTCACGGAGGAGAACACTTAACGGTCAGCTCAGGCTATGTTGGGAAGCTCAGGGGGGCCCAGCACCCCTCACCCCTCTCCAGGGCCCTCCCGCCCAGTCCCCTAGCTTTCCGGGTGTGAGGGACCCACGCAGCCCAGCTTGGGGTGGAAGCCCAGGCTTCTCGGACCCAAGGGCAGAGTTACTTGCCTCTGTCTGAGTTACTTTTTCTCCCGTCGTTGAGGAAATACTCGACACCCGAGGTTAAAGGAGGAAAGGTTTGTTTTGCCTCACAGTTTGTAGTTTTCAATCCCTGGCTGGCTCTGAGGCAGAGCGGCACATGGCACAGTGATACTGCAGAGGAGAAAACAGTTCAAGGCAGGCAGAAGACAGCAAAAACAAGCAAGCAACAAGTGACAATCGACAAGCTTCTTTCTGTCCCTTATATCTTATGCAGGCTACCTGCCTTTAGGATGGGGAGCACTCACACCCTTAATCCTAGCACCTTTGATCCTCACGTTGCACCATGAGTCAATCCCAGCACCTCACACTCTAGATCCAGCCACCTCTGAAAAAGCTCCCACCTATGATTGCATGAGGTTGGTGAGGGGACATCTAGACACAAGCCTCAACAGCCTCCCAGGTGGAACTGCAAAAAGAAAGGACCTCACCTTTAACCACACCAGTCATTCTCCTCCACTTTGCTTTGAAACACACCTGTGAGCTCATTCTAATAATCAAGGTGGCAAAGTTGCTGGAAGAAGGGAGACACAAGACAGGGAATGTGGCCACTTTGCCAAAGACTGCTCTGCCTCTTTAGGGAGTCACCATCTGTAGTAAATGTTATGGTTTGTGTCTAGGTGGCCCCCCTGAGCCTCATGCAGTCATGGAGGCAGCTGAATGTAGGGTTTGTGACTGGTTTGTTGTCCAGCATGGGATTGGTGGTGTGAGTGCTGCACCTGCCCAGGAGTAGGGAGTTGGCATACAATGTAAGGACAGGAAGGAGGCATGCTTTTCCCTATTTGCCCTTTTCTTTCTTTTTTTTTTTTTTTTTTTTTCTTTTTTTCTTTTTTTTTTTTTTTGCAGCACCGGGTATTGAACTCACAACCTCACACCTGTCAGACAGGCACATAAGTCACTGAGCCAAACTCCCAGCCCTGGTTTTTTGAGGCAGGGTTGCACTATGTAGCTCAGGCTGGCCTTGGGCTCGAGTTGTAGCCCAAGCCATCCTCAAACTCACAACGCTCCTCCTACCTCAGCCTCCTGAGTGCTCTATTTGCCCTTTTCACTCTTGTTGCTTGTGGCCACCATGAATGGTTGCCCCTCAGCCATGCCACCCTGCCTTGGAGCCAGCTGAGTATGGACTGGAACCTCCAAAACCTTTCCTTTCTTCATTTTACATGTCAGGTATTTTGTCTCAACAACGAGAGAAAAGTAACCAAAACAGAATTTGATACCAGGAGTGGGTTCACTGCTGTGACTGTACCTGACCATGTGGTTCCAGAGCCTTTGGGAATGACTTGTAGGAAGAATCTGGAAAGGTTCAGAGGTGTCACCTAAATGCATAGAGCTGGAACGACTTAGGAGGTTCTGCATGGGAGATTCTGGTCAGAGCTCAGGAGACCAGACTTGGGAGGTTTCTGGTGGGAAGAAGGACTGCACTGGGTGTTGGACTCCATATGTGTTATGGCTTGGTAGAAAGTTCCTTTGCATTTTGCTTGTGTCCAGAGACTTTGCCTGAGACTGAGATTAAGGGCAGTGGACTGATTAATCTGGCAGAAAAAATTTCAAGGCAGTCGAATGTTGAGGCAGTTTGCTGGCTATTGTTGGGGGCTTTTGGCCAGATTTATGTTGTGAATCAAGAGCAAAGAGTCCAGCAGGATGATTTAAAATGCTGTGAGTTTAGCCAGAAAAAAGCTCCAGTAAAGCCATGAACTATGAAGATAGAGCTGAGCTCGCCACTGCTGAGAAGGAACAGAGAAATAAAAAAGATGGTCTGAGGACATCACAGGAAGCAGCGGTTCCCCATGCTTTGTAGCCCCAAACCTATAAAAGTGAAAGACTTTGCTGGGAGGAGAAAGCAGCAGAATGCCATGTTCCAGAATGGTGGTGGAGGCCGCATGAGGTTCCAAAATGGCAGTGACATAAAAAATTTGTTCCTCACAATCAGGTTCAGAGTGCTCAGTGATGCAGGCACTCAACCCCTACAGCCAAGAGAGAGGAAAGCCTGGCTACTGCTTCAGCTGGCAGCAGACCTTGGAGGCCGCCACATGGTGCTGGTTTTAGGCACATTGAGAATGCATGAGTTCTGAGGTTAAGGCAACTTCCACCCTGATTTCAGAAGGCCTGGGAGGCCAGGCAGTGTGTCCCTGAGAGGGTAGAGTGGGAAGCTATGAATGTGAAGCTAAAGGTACAGTGGAAAACTCAGAAGTTTCAAAAAACAAGGAGCGTGGATCATCTAAGGAAACCTGCAAGGATTGAACAGAGTGGGCCTAAGAGAGAAACCCTGAAAGCTAAAACCACCAGAAGTGCCACAGGGGTGAAGTCACTCAATCCTTTTGAGTTCATAACCAGATTGCTCCAGATGCTGAACGTGGAACTCCAAGACTTAATGTTTGTCCTGCTGAATGTTGAACTTCCTTTGGTCCCAATCCTTTGTATCCTGTTTCTACCTGTTGGGATGGTAATATTTATCTTGTGCCATTGTATGTTGGAAGTGTTTAAATTTGTTTTCATTTTTTTTTGTGTGTGTGTGGCACTGGGGATCAAACTCACAACCTCATGCCTGCCAGACAGGCACTGAAACCACTGAGCCAATCTCCCAGCCCTAGTTTTTTGAGACAGGGTGGCACTATATAGCTCAGGCTGGCCTTGTGCTTGCAATGTAGCCCAAGCTGGCCTCGAACTCACAACACTCCTCCTACCTCAGCCACCTGAGTGCAGGGACTAAAGGCATGTGCCACCATTCCCAGCTTATTTTTTTTCTTAGTTAAATCCATTTTATTCAAACATAAAAAATAAAGAAAGGAAGAAAGAAAGAAAAGAAAAAGAAGAAGAAGAAAAACTACAATAAAATTTCAAAGCACATCAATTAGAGGGTAACAATGGTACACACATTGTGTATTGTCATTTTCATTTGTATAGAAGCTCACAGCTAAGAGTTTCCCTTAGATCTTGGAGGAGACTTGGGACTTGGACTTTTCAGCAATGCTGAAACTGTTAGGACTTTAGCAATTCTTGGAGATGGACTAAATGCCTTTTGCATAAAGAATGTACATGAGTCTGTGGGGGGCCAAGGGTGGAGCATTATGGTTTGTGTCTAGGTGGCCCCCCAAGCCTCATGCAGTCATGGTGGCAGCTGAATCTAGCATTTGTGATTGGTTTGTTGTCCAGCACTGGGATTGGTGGTGTGAGTGCTGCACCCGCCCAGGGGTGGGGAGTCGGCATACAAAGTAAGGGCAGGAAGGAGCCGTGCTTTCCCCTTTCTGGCCCTTTCGCTCTTGTTGCTTGCAGCCACCATGAACGGCTGCCCCTCAGCCATACCACCCTGCCTTGGAGCCAGCTGAGTATGGACTGAAACCTCCAAAAGATTGTAAGCTAAATAAACTTTTCCTTTCTTCATTTTGTGTGTCAGGTATTTTGTCACATCAGTGAGAGAAAAGTAACCAAGACATTAAATGAAAGCACAACTCAAAGATGGAGGGAAGCTGCCGAGGGTGGCGCATCTGTCCTAGATGACTCAATGTCTTCCCATCCCATCCCCAGGGGCAACATCAGCACGAATAACATTCTCCCCATGCTGTTAATCTACCAAGCACACACGATGCTTTACTGCACCAAATCATACAGAAAAAGATACACACTCCTTGAGTAAATATAGATACTTTTCTAGGAACTGTTTGAAATCAGTATGTGAAAAATGATAATTGAAGTTCTTGGAAAGAAGAGATTTTATCTGTAATACTATGGAAACGTTTCCAAAGTACATTGATCAGTTAAATAAGTTATTAAAAAAGTATCCAGTACTGTCATTTATGTTGGGAAAAAAGGAAGAATGATAATAACTAGTTCTTTCTAGTGCTCATTATGTGCCAGACACCATTCTAAGTATTTTACATGGATGGACTCATTTGTCCCCAAAACGACTCTATGAATCGGGTATATTATTTTCTGTATTTTACAGGATTGAGCATCGGGGCAAGGAGAGGTTAATTGTCTAGCTCAGAGTCACACAGTTAGTGAGCCATAGAGCCAGAGTTTAAATCAGGCAGTTTGCTTACAGATTTTGGACTTCAACCAGGCATGGTGGTACATGCCTTTAATCCCAGCGCTTGGGAAGCTGAGACAGGAGGATCGTTGTGAGTTCAAGACAAGCATGGGCTACAAAGTGAGTTCAAGGCTAGCCTGAACTGTATAGCAAGACCCTGTCTCAAAAAATAGGGCCAGGGATTTAGCTCAGTGGTGTGAGCACCTGCTTCGTAAGTGTGAGGTTTTGAGTTTGATCCCTGGTCCCCACCCCCCACCCCCTAAAAAAATAAAACCAACAGATTTTGGACTTCAACCTCTGTAATATTTTCACATGTACAGCTATATGAATATAAATGCTTACAAAAAGATCAGAAATATGAACACTACACTGAAAGTTAGGGTCATCTTTGGAGAGAATTAGAAATTTGAATTGGGGCAAAGTTAAACATTCCATTTGCTGCAATGTTTATTTTTTTCCCCCAAAGAGAATGGTTTCATGTTACTTCCATAATTAGGTATATTTATGAATAATTTTAAACTTTTTGTGTGTGATACAGGTCACAGAACCCAGACCCCGAGTTACATTCCCAGCCCTTTTAAAATTTTTTTGAAAATTAAAAGTTTTTGAGACAGGGTCTTCCTAAGTCACTAGTTTCCTAGTCTGAATTCAATTATAGGTGTGAGACATCATGCCCAACCTTTAAAAATATTTAAAAAAGTGATTCTGAATAAAATGAACAGATCAGGCTCTTTAACTTTCCTGGCATGCTGACTTCACAAAGAGATTATCTTATCTTTCCTCTTGGTCAGTCTCATGACAGCTGATGAAATTTGTGTGTGTGTCCCGGGAATTGAACCCAGGACCTTGTACTTTCCAGGCAGGTGCTATGCTGCTAAGTTACATTCCTGGCCCAAAGCCTTATTTCAGAGATTAGATGAAAAGCTATTTCAGTTTTATCTGGAACAGTGGAAAGCACATTGGTAAATGTATTATTTCAGGGCTGAAAGGTACTTCAGAATCCAAAACCTACCATTTGGTTGGCCATACTAGGTCACACGTTAAGTATTAAACCAAGTCAAGAAGGGATTGATGTAAAGTTAAAATGCATTGAAGTTCTAAATAAAAAAACCAGAAACAATCTGCTGGAAGATAAATATGTAAAACTTTTGAAGACATAGGCATGGGTAAGGACTTTCTGAACACAGCCCCAATTGCATAAGAAATACACCAAGAATCAACAAATGGGCTCATATCAAATCAAAAATCTCACAGCAAAGGAAACCAACAACAGAATAAAGAGACAACCTACAAAAAGGAAAAATTTTTGCCAGCTATACCTTGGACCAAGGACTAATGTCTAGAATATATAAAGATCTTGAAAAAAATTAGACCAAATCAAAAAATGGATAACTGAAATGAATGGACACTTCTCCAAAGTATAAAGGCCAGTAAGTATGTGGGGAAAAAAATGATTAACATCTCTGACCATTAGAAAAATGCAAAATAAAACAACACTGAGATTCTATCTTACTCCAGAAACAATGGCTGCCATCAAAAAAAAAAAAAATCAAACAATAATAAATACTGGTAAAGCTGTTGGGGAAAAGGAAACTATGTTGTGTGAATTTAAACTAGTACAACCATTATGTGTGACTGATTTCTCAAAAAGCTAAAAATTGAAATTTCATTCTACCTGGCTATTTACCTTCTAACTATCTTCCCAAAAGACCTAAAAGGTATCATACTACAGTGATACATGCATACCTATACATGCATGCACAACTCATAATAGCTAAATCTTGAATTTATACACAATGGAGTATTAATCATAAAGAAGGAAGATTTTGAATCATTGGTAGGAAAATGAATGCACCTTGAGACCATATGTTAAGTGAAATAAATCAGACACAATGAAGAGCCTCAATCACATCTGCATCTAGGGTACTGTTTGACCAAACAACCAGGCACCATGGACTGGTCTACCTTCCATATAAAAATAACCTTAATGAGAAGATTCCAACTGGAATTAAATTCTAGCTGTCTCAGAATCTGTTAAAGATATGTGAGCCTAGTAATTGTTAATTTAGGGTGACTAAACTTTTAACTTGCTTCACAAGAGTTCTATCAGTCATTTGGGGAAAATCTTTGAACAGAACATATCAATGTATTTAGTCATTCTAATCACTATGCCTTAACAGGAGTTGGGGTGTGAAGTGATTCCTATTTTGTGGGAGTTGAAAGGTCAACACAAACAATGCAAATGAATCTGTGAAATGCAACAGGAAGTGTGTGGGTGGATTCGTGGCTGTCACCTGGCATTTTCAATTTTGCTTCTGGTTAAAAATAGCTGACAAGCTTATTGAATAGTTTACAGTTCAGCAGTAAACACAGTGAGTCATGGTGGATTCTCACAATTTACTATAATGTCTCAGTTCCGTTTCTGCTAACTCCAGGGTCACCATATGTAGATGGTTTCAAGATAACCCTCCTCCAGACCGGGCATGGTGGCGCACACCTGTAATCCTAGCACTTGGGAGGCTGAGGCAGGAGGATCCTTGCGCATTCGAGACCAGCTTGGGCTACAAAGTAAACTCAAGGCCAGCCTGAACCGCATAGTGAGACCCTATCTCAAAAACAAAACAAAACAAAACAAAACAAAAAACCAAAAAAACAAAACAAACCTACTCCAGGAGCCCAGATTCCAAATAAATCACAAACTGGGCACCTGAAAATATTGATAAATGTGCAAACTGTCTTCTGGCATTATTTCTAAACTTTAGTAGTTTGATCCTACGTTATCACAGCTCAGATGTACTTTGTTATTGCCAGATAGTGAACAGTTTTTAGATGTAGAACTATTTAATCAACAAAGCATTAATAATTCGGATCCTTACTTTAAATAAGAAAATGACATGCCGCCCCCAAATATGGATCAGTCCCTTTCCACACCTGAAGAAAGCAGGCTGAGAGGAGTGGAGACTGACCCAACAGACAGAGCTGACCGGCCCACTGCAGCCCGGCTCTTTCCCACCGTGGTCACAGCCTCCAAACACTGGGCTGAACGCGCTCGTGACTTGAGAAAGGTGACCCACTCCCTATGGCTTTTGTTTTCCTTTCTCACACTTCTTACACTTGCAAGGGCAAAGGTCTTTCCCCACGAATAAGGCGGTCCTTCTGGAGAAGGCACAACAGATTAGGCTGTGCTCCTCGTACTTTGATTATGTTGGAGTCTGTCTTCGGGAAGATCGAATTGAAAGGTTTCTTACCTTGTCTTTTTCTTAGTTAGCACCAGCATTGGCCAGGCCTTGCAAGGAATGTCTCTGTGACAGAGGGGCAAGACTTCGAGTCCCCACGTGAGGTGTCTGAAGGGTGGGATGATGTTTGTGCTACAAAACTACTGCAAGCCCCGCCACAGGCCCCAGCTGCAGCTGATCACACAGGTGCTCAAGCGAGGGCCTCTCCTCCACCCACCTGTCATGGACAGCTCTGTATTTTGCACTTGCACGGCCACACTCAATATTTGTAAGCATGCATATTTCTACCTAGGATTCATAAACTGAAAGAGCATGGGAGATCTCCTAGTCTCATGGTTTCGACCTTTTTTTTTTTTTTTGACAGCACAGAAACTCCTGATTAATTGCAAGCCCAAAAAGCAGAATTCACAAATGCTAGTGTGGTGTGTGGCTCCTGTTTACCTTCTCAGTTTACAAATTCATTTAACGAAATGAGCTGAGCAAATATGTAGTGGTTGGGGACAACATTGGGCCTAATCGAGTATAAATCTGGTCCCTGGTTTTACAGGAGACAATAGCAATTTCAGTGACAGAAATGCACCCGGTTTTAGGAGGGCAGAAGTAGGCGCCCTAATTCAACTTCAGGCCCGGAATCTGAGCCTGGGCTCTAAGACGGAGCAAGTCAGCGAGCAGGGCGGACAGCCCGGCGCGGCGCGGAGGGAAGAGGATCACACATGCGGACCGCAGGCCGGAGGAGCAGTATTCCGCAGCAGTTAATGAAGTGGGAACGCAAGAGGCAGTGTGGAGGCCTAAGCGCCGTCTGGGCTCTTCAGAAAGGCGCCACCGAAGGCCTGCAGAGCAGGGAGCAACCGCACCAGCAGAGAACACGAATCTGCAGGCAGGGAGGAGGAAGGCAGGTCAGGGAACAGCAGCACAGGCGCAGGGACGCGGGCAGGGGTGCGTCCGCAGGCTGCGGCGCCGGGCGGGAGCGAGTCCAGCAGGTCTGGACGGGCATCTTGAGCCTGAAGCCCTGAATAGGAAAATACACTCTAACTCCACATACAAATAACTGGGGAGAAATGTTTTGGAAAAGATTAACTGCTTAACTCTGAGTTTTGGTCACCTCGTATTCATCTTTTTTATAATGAGCATACATTGTTTTTATAACCAACCAAAGCATATGTGGATCTATCTTTAAATTTGTCCTCCCATGGGTTTTTAACAAACTGAAACCATACTACATATAGCCTGCATTTTCATTAAAAAATTTTACTTAGAAGCAGTACTACGCAGCCTTGAAAATCGTATTTACAGCATTTAAAAGCATATGCTAATATTATGGGGCTTCTTACACCTAACTGTGTGAGGCTTAGCTGGATCCTGTGTGGCTTTAACAGAATAAACCGGAGCTCACAGGGTATCTGGTGCTCTTTCCTTGGTAATGGGGATTGAACCCCGGGCCTTCCCACTGAACTATAGTCTCAGCCCTCTAATGATTTTTTGATACAGGGTCAGTTGTGCCAAGTCACTAAATTGTCCGGGCTTGACTCAGACTTACAATCCTCCTGCCTCAGCCCCCTGCGCAGCTCATGCCCTTGGTGGAGTAATCACAGGCAGCTACTCGCCCTCCCCACGGCGAGTGATAGCTGAACAAAAGCAAAGCTGACCACCAGGGCAGGGTTTCCTCAGTGATTCACCAGAGTGTGAGGAGACGGTCATCCCTGACAATGCCTAGGAATTGCGCTTTTAGCCTAGAAATAGTGAAGTTGGCTGGTCTTTGAACATTTTTGGCATGGTCAAATAGATCACTCTGATTTATATCAATTACCAAATCATAGCTGGCCTTAATGGAATGGAACGTTAACTCAAAAGCTGGTTTTTGGCATTTACTACTTTCATTAAAGGGAGAAGTCAGAACTATAATTCAATCAGTAACACTGTAAGTCTTGACTTTTATTTTCAACATGCTCAAAGGAACTTTTTTGTTACAATGTTGCCAATTTATTTCTATCTACAAAAGCTCTGTGAAGTTAGTGTTAACACGTCAGTGACACATACTCCTGGCAACTAGCTATGTTCCCGAGTCATCGAGAAGTTAAGCAGAATCCCTGGACAGTGAGTGATTCAATACCGTTTCCCAGCGAATGTAAGTCCTCTCATGCTAATTCAACATACTGAATTCAGGTTTCTTGGTTGTTGGTAGAGGTGGGTGTACTAATCAGACTACAGATATCAGAAAGGCAAGCAGAAATACCATCACAACAACATAAAAAGATACAGCACCACGGTCAAGGTTTTAAAAACCTCATCTATATCTGAATGGACCCATGGTAATACAGAGAAACTGACTACTATATACAACAGAGCTTTCATTTGGGGACATAAGCCAGTGTGGAGATGCTGTAAAAGACCCCCCCCAAAATCTATTAAAATTTGCTATTTTCTAAAGTCATATATTAGATTTTACTTCAAATCTTGACTCAGATTGCTAAGGAAGTTTAGGAAATAATACAAAACGAAATCTAAGGGGGACCAGCAGTTATCTATCAGCAAGTTCTACTTCAGTTGCCCAGCAAATACGAAGTAACTTGGAAAGTTCAGCATGTATGGCATCTCTCAAGCACGCCAATCCTAAGAATTATCTGAGGCGCCTCTTTAAAAGATTCTGGCTCCACAGGCGGCAGGCCAAGAATCTATACTATGAGCACCTCCAGTGATGAGAAATAATCAGGCAAATCTGAAGGATACTGGCCAAGAATACAATAGGAACCATACGCCAAGGCTGTGGCCCCTCACTAATAGCCAAACCACCTGGGAATGGGAAACACTCACTAGAATTAAGGGATTAACTAGAGAACACAGTTTATTTAAAGTCCAAAACACAAAATTACTCTTCTTAACAGACCACACCATTTTTACCATATGAATACTTAGGGTTCCTCTGTTCACAAGTGCAGGTTTATTATTGAACTGTAGGTTCAAATAATTCATATATATATATAATCAGTTTACTACAGAGGACATGTACTTTGACAAAGTTTTTTTAGAAAATACATAAAAACACAAAGCATTTCCCAACACTCTTAAGTCCTTACAACCATTCTTCAGCCAAGATTTGACCAAAGATAATTTTCCACAAAACACTGTAAGATTGAATAGAACGTAGTATTTTACACACTTCAGCTTATTGTTGCAGTTCAAAATTCCCCTTTTGATGGCTTTTGCATATATTATGCCTATTAAACAGAAGTCTTTTTTAAACTGGTGACTTAAATAAAATTACTTTTTGGTGTGACTTGTCCTCAATCAAGAACTTACATGATCATGATGAAAACATGATTAACATATGTAGGGCTTTCATATGTAGGCTTTTCAGCCTAATGAGGGAAGAATTTAGTATTTATCAGTACAATATCCTTTACAATATCCTTAGTATTTATCAGTACAATATCCTTGCCTGGAGTGCTATTACTTCTAATACACTCAGTTGGCATCAAAATATAAAGTAAAAATATGTACTTTTATGTATCAATTCTTACCTGAATAATCTCAGACCTCTTAAGAATGTTCCACAAAAGTGGAGTTTCTTCCGAAAGTTACACTGAATGTGGTACAATGTGTACAACTTGGTTAACCAGTGCATGCTTTTCATTTCCAGCTTTCCTCATCTTGAATCAAACGGACAATCTTATTACCATATCATAATGCACTGGCTTACAGATTTGCAATATAAAATCCAACTCAAGCTTATTTTGGTTTATTGTACATGCTTTATTAAAACGATACTTATATTTACAGTATCTGCAGACAGAGTCCCTTCCAAGGCACTCACACACATCCAGACGCACCCACACAGACATCCACACCGCGGCCCCAGCACCCACACTGGCGAGATGTGAGCGTCAGACTCCTAAAATTAGGCAGCTTCTGTAAGGGGGTAAGAGCTGTTGATCTGATTTCCAATTTTTTTTCTTTTTGAAAAAGAGAAAGCACGGGGGAATGCATTTGGCATCACAAAGCTAATTAAGTTTGTGTATATCAACATATATGGCAGTTAACACTGAATATTCCTTTTACATTCTATATACACAGAATGACATCAAGGTTTTGTGGGTCAACAGAATATTCCAACCTCAGTCTCGATGCTGTTTGTAGTGACTTCTAAATTCATGTAGGGGCTTTCCCTAAAAATAATTCAAGTCTATGGAGGTGAAATAAGGCACAATTAATATTGATTTGATCTAGGGGAAGGAAGGGAAGGGATAAAACTGGTTTGAAATGATCTTGGGGGAATTTTCTTACTTCAATCCACTTGAAATCTACCCCCCTCCCCCCCTTTTTCCCCTTTCCCTGACAAAGCCCAAAAAGAAATGTTTGGGAATTCACATGTTAATGTTTCAGTAGCCTAAACTACTCAAATCGACGCGTGATTCCCGCTTCCTCTGCCCAGGCCCCCTCCCGCATCAGCCGCTAAAATAAAAACACGGCATGTGACACAGGAGGCCCGTGGTGTTTTTTGAGGAGATCTGTGCACTTGAGTTGCAAATACCTATCTGGTTGTCTTTGATACATTTTGGAGAAAGAAAGAGAGGGAAAAGAAGAGGGAGAGAGAAAGAATGAAGACAGACGGGATGGGGGAAGGGGGACAGGGAGAGGGCGATGGAGGGGGAGGGGGAGGGGCAGGTAGGGAAGAAAAGCTAAAAGTAACCTGGTGACTTTCGTGCTGTAAGAAATGCCTGTCTGTTCTTTTTCAGGATGATGGAGCCCCACCAGACATTACAAACAACTGCAACAAAAGAGTTTGGCAGCATACATAATGTCTAGTATTCAAATCTTCATAGTGAGACTCATTTATCTTGCATACAATCTGTCGAATATTTTTCACAGCAGGTGAATCAAACCAAAAGACACTGGACATTCTGTGAAAGGGAGTAAGAATTGCAGTTCTGAAGGCCCCTGACTTTGGTTGTTTACAAAGTTCAATCCTGTTTATTGTGATCCTTGGTATCTTCTTCATCTGTGTATTCTGAAGGTTCTTCCCCGGGTTTTAGGAGTCTGCCTACATAATCGTATTTCTCTGAAAGATACAGCAAAAGAAAATCATCAGTCAAAGTTGCTTCACTGTTCCATTATAAAGGGGTGGCAAGCACTTGGTGCTTTTAGAAACAGACACAATAAGCTAAATCTTTCTGAATGCTTCACCAAGGCTTTGCGTTTTACATGTAAAGCTTGAGCAAAAGAAGACAGTATTAGGGAACTTACAAAGCCTGGGAATTATTCTTTGCAGGAAAGTGTTCCATATCAGTGGCTCTTAATCAGACACTGCACAGAATCACTTGGAGATCTTTTTAAAAAAAAAATATACACGGAAGAAATTCACTTCAGAGCTGTCCAACCCAGGCTCTTAGATTAAGCCTGGAGTTGCATGAAGCTGGCCTACTGTGCTCTGTGAGTCTCAGGAATACTCTTTAAGTCTCGACAGCCCAAACTACAGAACTAAAGAGCTAAGTTGGCAATGTTGGGAATTTCTAATAGTTTTTTTCTCTTTCTTTTTTATTGGTACATTTTAGATCTAATGATAACATTCATCATAGGGAATTTGGACCTGTACATAATAGTTTTTAAAATACATTAGATTTTTCATGGAAGTGGAAAGAAAAAAACCTAGGGCTAATATTTTGGAGAACAGACCATAAAAAAAGAAATGGTGAATTTCTTGGAGCTAAAGCAGATCCAGATGAGACATTCTTAGGACATGTGACAGACAGCAGTGGTCCTTGAGACAGTAAACTAAATGTAGAGATGAAAATTCATTTGCTAGTGGTCACCTTGTGACAGAGGCCTGCGTGTGGCTTCTAGTACATTATTTTTCCTCTTTCAAACTTTCTTTTGCTTTTTTGGTGAGTGGGTGTTTAACTTAGAATTTTGCATGTAGGTAACATGTTTATTTCTTGGTCAGGAATTGAAACTTAGGATAAGTGAATTAAACTTAGGTTAAGTTAATCGGCTATCAAGCGGATGAGATAAAAAGACTACTTCATATAATAGAACCAGTACGAGTGCTAAGAAGCCAAAATAGCTGTTCCGAGGGATTCAGGGATCACATATGTAGGTCACAGTGTCACACAGGTAATGAAAAATAGTGTCATGAAAGTATAATCAGAGGAAGAATACTTTTTACTGTTGGAGAGTAAAACCAATGACGCCATTTACAATATAAACATCACTAATGAACTTTTTTTTTCTGGTGGTACTGGGATCGATCTCAGGGCCACATGATTTACACTTAGCCCCCCACCAATTCAGTTTTGAACAAGTCTGTAACTAAAAAAATACATAAAAAAAATTACACCTTAATGAACAAGTACTAAAAGACCAAACGTATCACAAATTTTTAGACATATAGCTTATACAAGTTTTACATATTTTCCAAATAATTATCATATATAATCATTACTATTTAAATATTTTTTAACGTATTATCTAATGATGGCAATAAAATCGCACAACATGCTTAAGTTCCTTAAGCATGTGAAACAGTATACACTTTCTCTGGACATTTATTTTCTCAAGAACTTGAAACAAAAGTACCTTTAAACTGCATTTCCCATTCTCGAACGCTCTCCATCTGTACTGCATTCAAATCTGAGAGGTCATCATATTCATCTCTAAGTGCATCCTTATCTAGGCAAAATGTTGCTAGTCCTCTGGAGGCATCTCTACCGGCAAATATGCCATACGGCCCCGCTGTAAAAATGAAAAATTATTTAGATTACCTACAGTATTTTGGAACGTCCAAATTTAAAAATCCTCACCATAAATGCTATTTGGTACAAAGCCTTAATTTCCAAATTTGGATAGGTACTAAATAAGAAAATGAAAAACTTGTTAGAAATCTTTGACCAAAGTAAAGCCTTTCACTGGAATCTTAAACTTTAAAATCCAACTACTTCAGACAAAGCCTGTATTCAAAATAAAGACTGTCAGGCAGTTAGAGCAAAGAGGAACCTCAAGAAGTTTGGCTTAGGACCAGTCTGCTTAAAAAGAAATGCTTTACTAACTGTTGTTAATTAATAATAGTGGCATCCAAAACTAACAGACTATCCACCAGGCAAGCACTATATAAATCCTCAGTGGGAAGCTGGGTGTGGTGGTGCATGCCTGCAATCCCAGCACTCAGGAGACTGAGGCAGGAGGATCACCTTGAGTTCGAGGCCAGCCTGGAGTACATAGTGAGACTCTCTCACAAAAACACAAACAAAGACAAAATAAAAAAAAGAAACAAATAAAAAAGATGACTCAGGTGAGCTGTGGGTCTACATTTTTTGCTTCTATTCTCTGTAGGTTATACCTATGACAACAGAGACCATATCATATTTGTAGCCACAGTAACTAGGTTTGACCCCCCAGCATGTGTTCACATGTTCAGCAAATCTTTCCTAAATGCTGGTCAAAAATGTGACCTGTTTTAAAAATAAATACCATCAGAACATTAATACAAACATCATTAAGGAAACAGAAGCAAGCTGTAAGAATAGTTCTAGATTAACACAATAAACGACGACTGGCATTTTGTCCCGAAAACTAGGCAGCACCCTCTCTGGGGAGGAACGGCACGACTGATGTGTTGACAGAAGCGAAACATTCGAAAAGTCTGTCTGTGCGGGCTGTGGTCTCACTCATCTGCAGCCTCAGTGCCCGCACAGGGCCTCATGTGAAGGAGGAACACAATAGATTTCTTCCAAGTAAATTACCTGAAATTCCAAATAAGGAGAAGCGAGATTCTGACCCTCAAACAGATTCGCTCACAACAGCGAAACCTCCACCCAAATATGATTAAAAGATACTTCAGTTGTTTAAAACAGATGGTTATTTCAAATTTAAACAACCCATTTTTCTATGTCAAGAATTTTGGTTAAATGCAGTGTATTGATTAATTGACATACTATCAGAAGGAGGTAACTTTGCACGCGCTGACATTAAAAGAACAGAATTTATTAACTGAAAAAAAGCAACCAGAAGAGTATACAGTACTGATTACCCTGAACTGAAAAAAGCATATGCATGCTTATTTATATGTTTATTTACTCAAGAAAAACACCAGGAAGAATAACATCAAGTATCTAACAGTGCAACATTTCCAGGGAATGGAAATTTTTTTTTTAATGTAACTGGTAAGGTCTAACTACCTGAAAATGATTTTTACAATAAAATCTTTGAAGAGTTAATTCTCTCTTCATCTTTGGCTGCAGAGGAGACCAAGTAGATTTTACTGTTTCAAGTGTTTTTTTAAAGACTCCAGTGCTAATAAATAAGATTTTCAAAATAAGCAATTTTACAAAAGAAAATTTCTTTTGGGTCTCTAAGATAGCCGTAATAACAAAGGCTCTGTATAGAAAACAGTGTAGCTCAGTGGCACAGTGCCTACCTGGCAAATGTGAGGTTGTGAGTTCAATTCCTGATACAAAAAAAAAAAAAAAAAAAAGAAAACAGTCTCTTTTTTTGGTACTGGGAATTGAACTCATGACCTTGCTTGCCAGGCAGGTGTTGTGCTGCTGAGCTATATACCTGGGCCAAGAAAAGAGTCTTAAAACAGTTGTTGGATTTACTATCATGAATGAGGAAGTGATCAATAAAAACGCTTATTAGAAAGCTTTACTTTCTAATAAGAAGTAAACAATAGGGAAACAAAGAAAATCTATGAACACTACCGAGTCTCTTAAAGCTGACTGGACTAATGCCTATAAACTTAAAAACAGTAAAAGGGAAAAAACACAAAAGGAAAAAAACTGATCATGGCCATAACAACTTATAAATGGAAAGTGGTAAGTTTCCTTCCTTCTTTTTTTTGTAGTCCAGGCTGATCTCAAACTCAAGACCCTCCTGCAACAGTCTCCAGGTGCTGGGATTACAGGCATATGCCACCATGCCTGGAATTGGCTAGTTTCTGCATTTTAAAGAATTTTCCAGCAATCTCATTTTCCTCTCTTATTGTAGAGTTTCATGAAATAGAAGAGACAGATTATGCCTTCTTCCCCACTTGACAGATGAAAAAAATAGGACTCAAGATATTCAGTAATTTACCTAAATTTACTGACAAAACTGGAAGTACTATTTCTGTTTTTCTACTCAGACATTGTGTCTTAAGAGGATCCACAAACCCAAAGATGGAGTGACAACCTTGGAAATTGGAGCATCTGCTAATTACCAAATTTCAGGGGAATGGAATTTTAGAATACTTATTAAATTTAAATTAAAGAACATGAACCCAACCAGCTTTTCTTAGCGTTCTGTTATATTACATGCTTCTGTGGCCTGCAAATGTTACCTAAGTCAGGCACTTCAGAGTTTAACCATAAAACAAATTCAAGTGATATAAAGAGAGAAAAAAAGACGGTCATTGCAAAAATAGCAAACAGCACCACCACAAAAAATTAAAGAAATAGAAAATAAAAACAGCCATCAGAAAATCCTCAATTTTTGAATGAATTAACATCTACCAGTGCACTGTCTAGTACATTTCTTTGCCAGCTTCCCGAAGGAAAACCCAACCCTGAATGAATACAAAAACAAAACTTCATGTTCTCTTTTTCCGGTTTTAGAGAACTGACTTAGGAAGAGAAACCTGAGCCAACAATTAATAATCCAAGCCAAATTCTACACAAAATGTTTTGTTGACTCTTCAATAGAAAAGAACAAATACTCTCCTACTCTATAAAACAGTATTAAGCTGCCTTCCTTGCATGTTTAGAATTTTCCTCAAGAAGCATTTAACTTCTGCACAGTTCTTTTTGGTTAACAGTTTAGTTTTTCCTGTAAGATCATTGAAGAATTTAACAATAAAATTAAGAACCACAATTATAATTGGACAGGTTGCTCCGAGAAAGGGAGGATTTGCAGTCTGATAAAAGGACATTCCCCTGAATCAATACAATCAGAAGCATACCAGAGAAATCAGCAGGTCCTCCCCGCTCCTCTACCCTCTTTCATAACAAGTCCCAATTTAAATATTTTGATAAATACACTTAGCTATCTATAAAACTAAAATAACAAGGAGCTACCCAAGGAAAGCAAATCTAAAACAATACTGTTATTAGTACAGTATAATTTACTAAAAAAGTAAAAGGTGTCCTATATAAATTGACCTAATTATTTTTGACTATTGATTCATTTAGACATTAATACAGAAGGCTCTCTCCCAACCTAACAATGGTCTGACCTAACGATTTTTTGACTTTATAAAACCATACTTCAAATGTGACCTTCTGCTGGGACTAGTGCTAGGCGGTGGCTGTGGGCAGTGACAGTCAACCACAGCTCCCAAGCTCCCAGGCAGCCATGGGATCACAAGGAGAAAAAACTCATATTCCACAGTGGACAAGGGGTCATCACAGTAGAAGGAGTATGTTTAAATTAAGAATATTTTTTACAGTAAAAGACACACTGACAGCTGGGTGTGGTGGCACACACCGGTCACCCCAGCTCTGAGGCAGGAGGATGACTTCAAGTTCGAGGCCAGCCTGGGCTACAAAGTGAGTTCAAGGCCAGCCTGAACTGTACAGTGAAACCCTCAAAGAAAACAAAACAAAACAAAACAAAAAAACCACTGCCACAAATTCTCCTCCCCAAACACTGATCTCACTGTGCCTGCCACTTTCTGAAGCAGTTCTGCAAGTCCTTTTATGAGCGTCTTCAGGGGTGAGACGAAACACATGGCGACTGCTGCTGCTGAGTGACACCTGAAGGACAGTCAGGCTCACAGCAGTACTAGTGTCTCCTCACCCGGTCAGCACAAAGTCAAAGTGACCATGAGGGATGAACATTCTGAGTCCACTCCAGACATCACGGCAGACACGATGGTGCAATGAAAACGTCAGAGGACTTCCAGAACTGCTTCAGAAAGTAGCAGGAATGATGAGGTAAGTGTGTTCAAAGTAAGAGGAAGTGTTTTTTTTTTTTTTTTTTTGGTGGGGGTAATGGCAATGTGTCTATGACTGTAATAAAATTTAAAATTTCCATCTATTTTTAATCATACCTAGTATATGGTATCAGCAGTGATTTTTGGATAAAGTACTCAATAAATTACATGAGACATTCAACACTTCAGCATAAAATATGCCTTATATAAAATAACGGTCAACTGTAGGCTAATCTATGTTCTGAACAAATCTAAGGTATTCTGGACTAAACTGAGGTTTTCAGTCAATTGGATACATTAAATGCACTTTCAACTTAATGATGTTTTTTGAGGTAGCGACCATAACAAATTCAGGAACATCTGCAATTTAATCATAATTAAGGGAATTAAATACCATTGCTTTATTAAACTAAAATATAATGTGGATAGAAAAAAAGAGACAATTTCAAGAAAATTCCTGCTACAAAAGTGATGAGCATTATTCATTGAAAGCAGATTCTCTTAAGTATACACACACACAGCAAATATTCCAAGACATCATTTTAAAGATAAATTTTTTTTAAAAAGATAAACTTTAAAATGTACAGCTACATAGATGAAAGTGACATTATTGTTAGAATTCAATTTCACTAGTAGCTTTTAAAGCCAACTTAAGTTTCAAAATTAAAAAAAAAAATCAATAAACTTAGTAACTATACCCTAAAACTGCTTACTTCATTACTTCATTACAATCACAGAGAATGGGGTGAACATGTTCTTGAAATGGCAAAACTGTATGTTCATTAGATATCAGTGGCGATTTTTGTTGTTCTTGTTTCTGTTTTTTGTCTTTTTGAGACAGGGTTTCGCAATGCAGTTCAGGTTGATCTGGAACTCACAATCCCCCTGCCTCAGCCTCCTGAGTGTTTGGATTACAGGTATGCGCCACCACACCCAGTGAAGGCTGTTTTTTAGTAACTTAATAAACATAAAATGCCAGTAAGAAGTAAATAAAATGTGTAGGAATGGATAATTCTGTAATTACAGTACTATGATTAGAGAGGCGGGAAATATTCCTTGAAAGAATAAAAAGCTTATGAAGAGAACAAATATTCTGCAATGCATATTTGAGTTATTTTCATGATTTAAAAACCACAGCTTTCAAAGACAAGTTTTTAATTCATTAGTTTATAAATAGTCCAGCTTTCTGGTCTATTTTGACAAGTGTTTTTTGATGTTTATTTCAAATAAAGATTACAACAGGCCCAGGAACAAATGAAGGAGCATGTAAAGTGATTAGTGAAGTCCAGTTAATAAATATGCTTTATGATGGACCTCAGAATAAATGAAAGAATAGGCAAAGCGATTAAATCAAATTAATAAACACACTTAAAAAGTACTTAGGCCCAGCAAGTCCACAAACTATTCAAGATAATGTGGTAAAGCTGAAAGACCACTTCTAAGACAAAAGGCGAGCACTGTGAAGGTCTATCCAACAAGTGAGGCCGGGCAGTCTCCATTTTCATAATCCTTAGATTTCTCACACAGAAAACACGGCCATTATTTCATTTGCTTTAAATTGAGCCCAAACTACATAATCTCTTCAAAACAATAATTCTGCGAGGGACTGAAAACCCAAACTTGTTTCTGCAGTCAAACCAGAAGGCTATCAGTAACACTGTGGATTGAGCTCAGGGCCTTGGCCTCAGCCCTCATGGGCAGGATGGGGAAAAGAAACAGGCTAGAATTCTAGGCCCGGCCAGGACTGGTGGTGCATGCCTGCAATCCCAGCACTTGGGAGACTGAGGCAGGACTGCCCTGTCAGCCTGACTACATACTAAATTCAGTGACAGGCTGAACTACATAGTGAGACCCTGTCTTGAAAAAACAAAACAAAGAACAAAAACAAAGACAAAAACAAAACAAATCCTAGACCAATGCCATTTGTGGGAGTTTACTTAACCCATATAATATGAGAATGCTAACGTGAAAAAAAAAGTAAGGAGTTAGATATCTATAGAAATTGAATAGTGAAAATGTCAAGCACGGGGCGGGGTGGGGGGCATTATTCTAGAAATGACATTGGGCAACTGATAAGACTTCAATTAAAAAACAAAACACAAACCAGGTGTGGTGGAACACGCCTTTAATCCCAGCATTTGGGAGGCCAAGGCAGGAGGATGTTGTGAGTTCAAGACCAGCCTCCGCTACAAAGTGAGTTCAAGGCCAGCCTGAACTGCATAGTGAGAGCCTGTCTCAAAAAATAGGGCCAGGGATTTAGCTCAGTGGTGTAAGTGCCAGCCTGGCAGGCACAAGGTTGTGAGTTTGATCCCCGGCACCAAAACATAAATAAATAAATAAAATAAAAACAAAATACAACAACATGACAGCAGTTGGAATCGTACCTCATATGTTAAAGGCAAGATAAAATCCAAATGAAACTAAAAAAACTGAAAGCAAAAAGTACTAAAGAAATTAATTTTAAAAATAACCTTTAGATTAAAAAAAGCCTTTAAGTATGAAACATAATTTAGCAACCATAAAGGAAAAGACAATTTTTTTGACACCAGGGATCAAACTCACGACCTTGTGCCTGCCAGGCAGGCCCTTGTGCCACTGAGCTCAATCCCGAGCCCCAAAAGATAAATTTCAGTATATAAATTCACAAGTGTGCGTGCTTTAAAAACACCATAAATGAGAATAGGAAAAAATATTTGTAGCAAAGGCTGTGTAGATTAATACCATGATTGAAATATTGTGGCAACTGAGCTGTATCTCCAGCTCCGTTTTTGAAACGATGCCCAGGGTTGGGGATATAGCTCAGCAGCACAGCGACTGCCTAGCAAATGTATGGTCCTGAGTTTCACTCCTGGTATATATACACACACACAGCCCCAATCTGACTCAGAAAGAGAGAAATATAAAATAAAACAATTTCGAGTTACCATTTTAACCTCGTATCCTGAAAATGACCAACAAGTTTATATCACATTTTCCCCAGGAGGGCAAAGGGGCATCTTCATGAAGGACACACTGGTCTGAGCTCTCCAGAGGGAAACTCAGAAATAAGTACCCAAATTAAAAATGTTCCTATCACCAGCCTCAGTAATTTTAACGTCTTGGAATTTATGAGCATGATTTTACTCATATGTGTAAATTACACATATGTGAATATTATAGCACCATGTAATAAGAAATTAAAAGCAACTTAAATATTCATTAACAGTAGGCTGTTAATGAGAGCTGTCTAGATAGATACAAAAGGCTCTTGAGATATTAAAACACTGTCTAGCACACTAATGAAAGGACGGAATAGGGTGAATCTCCGTATGCTTGGACCTGCACAGAATAGCTTCTGAACAATACTCAGACCAATCTCTTGCCTCTGAGAAACTGAATGTGGTGGCTATGGGAAGGAAGCTTATTATTACTGTACATCCTTTTCTATTTTCTATCCTGAGCATGTATTACCCAATAAAACTCAGTTTTAAACTTTCATGAGGCTTTATTTTCAAATATATCCCAACTACTGTACAAGAACACTTGTATACCTATGACTCATGGAATATTACAGTAAATAACCCATGAAACAAAAATGTAGTAACTGCTGAAGACAGAAAAATTATAAACTACATGAAGAAACAGACCACCATGGAGGAAGCATACACAGGAAGAACTGGTACCCCAAGAACAGAAGAAGCAGATTAAAGAAATATAGTAAAATTTTTAAAATTTACCAAAAAATTAAGAAATGGAACATAAAAAAGGAAAGATTGATGGAATAGAATAGAATGAAAAGCTATCCAGAAGGGTTGGGTATGGTATGCATGCCTGCAATCCCAGCTACTGAGAAAGAACAAACTAAAAAGCTACCCAAAGGTGGGTATGGTGGTACGTTCCTGTCATCCCAGCACTGGGGAGGCTGAGGCAGGAGGATCGTGAGTTTGACTACACAGTGAGTTCAAGACCAGCCTGGACTACACAGCAAGTTCATGTTTCAAAGAAACCACACAGAACAACAACAAAAATCAAAGTAGCTATTTAGAAGAGCTGGGTGTGGTAGTTCATGCCTGTAATTTCAGTTACTGAGGAGGCTGAGGCAGAAAGACCTCAGAGAGTTCAAGGCCAGCTTAGGAGATATAGTGAGCTGAAGGCCAGCCTGAACTACACTGTGAGACCCTGTCTCAAATAAACAGTGACATAAAAATAAAAATCCATTTAATACACCAATTTACTGGACAGGATAGCTTAGCAACAGAGTACATTGTAAAGTATCAACTGTTTATATGTGGCTGACAGGAGTTGTAGCTTGCTGCTTTTCTGCCCAGTATTGATAAGAGTATTATACTGTATGTCACCAGCTCAGGAAGATATCAAATGTCAAGATTTGAAGGACAGTTTTTTCTGAGTGTGCACCGCTATCACAGCATTGCAAGGTTAAAACATTGTAAGCTGAACTATTATAAACTTATGGAAAAGAGAAGTTACAAAATAAGATGGTAGAAGTAAACTTAAATGTATCTGTAATCAGGAAATATATAAACTGATTTAGCTATTAAAAAATGTTGATATTAGATTTAATGAAGCAAACAGGCTATGTTAATAAGAAAAAAATAACACAAATTGGTTGAGAAGTGTCAATAAAAAGTACTACGCTAATATTAAATAAAGCCTGAAGTAAAATCTGAAAATCCATAAAGATGATGTTTCTAGTACAATCAGTTCTAGATCTAGTGTTAGATGGCTTCAGTTTGTTCAGTACAGTTGTATACAAGCACAGTAATAATCTGACGTGAGGCCATTTTCACACCCAGTCTTCACTGTTGGTATCTTTAGGTTTTTGTTTTTCCTGACAATCTAATACCACTGAATCTAAAGTCCCTTACCTGGGCGTGGTAGGGCATGCCTGTAATCCCGGCATGAGGGAGGCTGAGGCACAAAGATCACAAGTTTGATTACATAGTGAGTTCAAGGCCAGCCTGAACTACATACTGACAGACCCTGTGTCAATAAACCAAAATAAATAATAAACTCCTTTGTTATTCGGTTATGTGTCCTATTAATTTCCTTCAGAGTATAATTTGTTTTCTTTAATAGGTAAATCATTAACTCTATGAAGGTAGGTATGTGTTTTTTTTTTTTTTTGCGGCACCGGGGGATCGAACTCACAACCTCGTGCCTGTCAGACAGGCGCTTAAGTCAACTGAGCCAAACTCCCGGCCCTGGTTTTTTGAGGCAGGGTAGCACTGTGTAACTCTGGCCAGCCTTGCGCTCGCGTTGTAGCCCAAGCCGGCCTCGAACTCACAACGCTCCTCCTACCTCAGCCTCCCGAGTGCTGGAATTAGAGGCGTGCACCACCACACCCGGCTGTGTTTGTTTTGAAGATGCAATTGATTCAACTTCTCACTAAGTTTTTATGGTAATGAAATTCAAAGAATTACTTCTTAGTGTTGAAAAATTGGAGCTGAAATATTATATAGTTAAGATCTGGAGGCAAGATGGATGTTCTAAAAGATTACAAGAATTATATGGTGATGTTGGCCATGGATACACAGAGGAATTGTTGAAAGAACAAAAAGAATTTGAATGGTTAATTCCAGATGTTACTAAATTAACACCTTTCTTCTAGCCTGAGTACCATCTTCTGGTCTCATACTTGTTTTAAGCTATGCTTTTGTAATTTGCTTTACTAATTAACACAAATACATTAGAAAAACAGGATGATGTTGAATTTAGAAGGGCCAGTTGTGGAAACGACTAGTAAAAATTTGAGCAAAATATTCAAATTCTTTAGAAAAGGGAGCCAATCCTTTTGTCTTACTGATACAGATGTGTCTGTCCATTAGTCCAAACAATAGACCGAGCTGGCCTCAAAGCAAGAAGACAGGCTGACAGCTGGGTAGTGCCAACATAGGACACCCATTAAGTGGTCAAGGCTGGGTCTGGTCTTCATGTCACAACCATTACTTAAGCTGCAATTTGGCAAACTCAAGTGTTACATAAAAATTAATACACTGACGCTAAAGTTTAAAAAGGATGAAAAACACTCAAATGTACATGGGCTTCTGTCCCCAGCCCTGAAATATTAGGCACCTCATGGGCCATTTCTTATGTGACTCTTTTTTCTTTTTAGTGGAATTTACAAGTTAGACAAAGCTTTTTTTTTTTTTTTTGGGGTTATACTTTAAAGAACACCCAGGAAGAAGAAAGAAGCATATTCTAAATTTCAGCAATGCAATATAATCTACATAGAATGCCAAATGTATAACATTTGCCATTTGAAAGAATAAAAGCCTTGTATTGGTACAGCTGTGGCTAATCAAACTGCTAAAAATTATACTATCTGTTAGAGGCTCTGAAGTCTATTATGACTCTCCAAATGTGCAAAATGACCAAGGGAAGGCTTGGCGTGTAAGCCAGGAAGACCTGGGCTTGGTTTCTAGTATTGCTACTTACTAAATGTGACTTTGGGCAAAAACTGAGTTTGAATTTTCAGATATAAAATGGTAACATTACTTGTCTCATAGGGCTGCTGAGAAGTTAAATGAGATAACAAGCTCAAGAATGGAGCTTCCTCTGCTCTCTACTACTCTGACCTCTAAGAATCAATGCTCAGTGGATCTCTCTAGGAAGACTGAAGTACAGGAGTCTGTGCAGTGCACTGCCTAATGTGATAGCCACGTGGCTGAGTACTTGATTTCATGGTTTGTCTCACCCACAAACTTGATTTTTAATTTCATTATTTTAATTACCCATTTATTGGCATCATACTGGACAGCACAACACAAAGCCATGAATGTTTCTGTGAAGCTTTAAATCCTTAGAGGAGCCAAGGGAGGCTAAAAGAAAAACTACGGTAGATTCTTTACAAGTGTCTCTCTGAACGCAGTTTACTAGATACTGCAGATAAGCTTTGTGGTCAAACATTATCTAGACCACTTATCAGACTTAACTGTGCTACTCCAGCCAATATACCCAAACCTCAGATTCCTCATTCATAAGGCAGGAACACTTTTAACACCTTCACTGAGGAATTGTGAAGATTACAAATAATTTGATCTGATATAGTATGTGCTTAACTAATCTTGATTCCTTTCTCCCATACCTTCATTGTTTCTTACATGACCACACTTTCTTCACATGTTGGCCAAATGCCCAACCTATTACTAAATTTAATATCGGCAAATGTAGTTCAACAGTTGGCATTAACTACATTTGTCAGCATGAAGTTTTAATTTCTTTTTCTGGTACTGGGAATCAAACTCACAACCTTGTGCTTGCCAGGCTATATTCCCAACCCTAATTTCACTTTTAAGAAGACCAACTTTAAAATGTAGGATGAAAAGAAAATACACTGAACATTCTGGAAATCTCCCCAATCTTTAATCCTACAATGATTATTGCAAAATGGGAATAGATACTGGTTAGGCACAGAAACTAGGTTTTCTAGCTCTCTTAGCTCATTCTTTTATGTTACTAAGATTCTCAGCTATTATTCTGCTACAAAATTGTTTAATTTACTTGAGGGTGATCAGTATCTAGAAGACACTGAGGATCACTGTTGGGCTGTTTATGAGCCAGTGGGAACTGATAAAAGCGAACCTAAAGCAGATTTCTTATTGTCACCTGAGGGTCCCCCTCAGCACTCAGGTGTCACAACACCAATCTACATTATACTTATTACTGATTTTTTTTTTCATACCAGGAATTGAACTCAGGACCTCATGCTTGCCAGACAGGCACCCACTAAGCTAAATCTCCGGTTCCATACCTATTACTCTTAAGTTTTACTCTCTGTGACAGACCATTTACCACTGGAGGCTGCCACTCTTCCTTAGCTATTTCCAGATAGTGCACCAAGGCCTAATGTACGAGGACTAATACAATACTTTAATACTTTGCTTCACTGTCAGTTTAGATAGGGGATTTGATCTTTTAGCCCAGTCTATTTCTATATTAAAGGTTTAAACCTGTACACAATTTCTGATCACTGAACACACATTTTAACACCAGTGGGGAAAAAGTGTTAACTAGTTATAAAATATTGTGTACTTTATTTGGCCTGATTAAATATTTTACTTTGGCCTTATCCTCTTGTCCCACAGGCTCTTAAGTAAATAACAAAAACCAGTATGACCCATTTCATTGGATATATGAAGTATTACATAACCGTGGGAAATATCTTAATAAGTTATCTGTAACTCAGTTGGACTGAACGTACACATATACATATGTACACAGAAATACAACCAACCAAGAAATAAATGGATCAACTCCAAAAATCTCCAGTCTTACCTCTATTTCAATCAACAAACCACAGTACCTATAAAACCAACCACCATACACAGAAATCATAAGTATGTATTTCCAAGTGTCAATTAATTTCATGCATTAATAGAGTAAACTAAGAAGAAACCAACTTGTTTCCAATCTGCTAACTCCCCTGACTTTAAGGGTTGGATATACTCTTTCTAATAAAAGGTCAGTTTAATTGTCTAAACTTATTACTCTTTGTGTAGATGCTTTTTTTTTTAAAGTTTAGTATTACCACGGCAGAACCAGTAATCACAATTGTGTTCAATTTTATGGGACACCATCAGGGTCCATCAGTCTGAAGTTCATTTGCACAATCAAAAGTACGTTATAATCACACTTATAAACGACCTGGCAACCCAACTCGCCTACCTAGATAGTGTCGTTTGAAAGCAAAGTTTTAAAAATCTTCAACTTGCGAAACTGGTGCACGTGGGGGTCTGAATTTACAGTTTTTCTAAATCTTTCTTCTCAGTTCTGCTAGGCGAACATACGATACTTAAATCACTACCTCGGTGTATCTGAATGCTTGCCTTCATACAAGGTAAAAAATAAATAAATAAAGGGAAAAGAAAAACAAAAAAGGACACCAGACAGACACGAGTGCTGGGTATAGAGCTCCACCCCCAACACTCTTGCCAGTCTTAATAAGATCTGCATTCTGATCGGTCCTCATCCCACATACGGTGTTAATCTTGGAAAGCATCTCTGAACCAAAACTGGTTTAAAAACAGTCCAGGGTGTTGCTTATAAGCTAGGAATACAGCCTGGGGTGGGGGGTGGGACTTGGAACTTATATGTCCCAGAACGTGGCCTTTGAAGAGTACTAGTGAGAATTAAAAAAAAAAAAAAAAAAAAAAGTTAGTGACAGAGAAAAGTAGAGAAACGAAAACTGCATTACAAGGCCCAGAACTTTACATTTTTATCTCCTGCCCCCACTCATCCCAACAATCAGAAAGCTCAGGAGAAGGTTGAGAGCCAACGTGACAGGAGACAACTCTAATAGATCTGAAAAATTCAGCCCAAGAAAAAGGTGCGAGGAGAAAGCTCCATGCTGGAGACTGCTCTTTGGGAGTCCCAGGGACCCCGATTTCTGGGGGCAAAGCCCGGGACGCCCGCGTCGGGGGTGTGTGCACCGCGGGCCGTCCCAGGTGCTGCAGCCAGGGCGCGGGTCCAGGCCACCAACGAGCTGAGCCAAGCCACCCCAAACCCTGGGCCTCCCCGCCAGAAAGGTGGGTCGTGTTGGGGCGCAGGGTCCTCCCCTCCCCGCCCACACCTCCTCACCGGGGCCGTAGAACTTGCTGCCTTTGGTCACGTCGAAGACTTTCCCATTGACCGCCAGCAGGATGCGCGGGGTGCGGGACCCGTCGTATTGGCGCAGCTGTTCCAAGCTGAAGTCCCGCTTCTTCATGCGCGGCAGGGACGCCGCGGGGCTCTCCTCGCCCGACCCCGCGCCCGCGCCCAGACCCCGCCGCCCCCAGCGCACCCAGAGCCGGTAGGCCCCCAGCAGCACCAGCGCCACCAGCGCCACGTTCAGCAGCATCTCCCCGCCCCCCGTCAGAAGCGCCAGCGCCGCCGCCGCCCAGCCGCCCCCTTCCGCTGTCGCTCCCGCGCCGCCTGGGCTCCCGCTGCTGCCGTCGCTGCCGCTCTCGCTGCCACTCCCCAGGGTGCCTAGCTTCAGGTCCCCATCACCCGCCGCCATCACTGCCCGCCAGCGCCTTCCTCCTGCTCCCCGCCCCCTGCCCTCCCCAACCCTACGATGGCCCCACCCACAAGCCGCCAGCCAATCGCGTGAGGGGAAGGGGCGGGGTCAGGCCTGCTCCTGATTGGGCGTTAACCGGGTAACGTCTCGGATCTTGTCCTCCCCTCCCTTCTTTTGCAGGCTGCGCTCGCGTGCGGCTCTCCGCCCACCTCGCCCCACACTTCCCCGCTCTCTTTTCAGGCCTCCGCTCTGTGAGGTAGACAAGTAGGGCGGGACTGAAGGAAAAACAGATGCTGTAGCCCTCGCTGTCCCGCGCGCGCGCGCGCGCAAAGGGCAGGGCGGGACGAGACCACAGCGCGTGCGCAGGTTCCGGAGCGCCACGCGCTCGTCCTTCCTGGGCAGCACCTCCGGGAGCCGCGCAGAGCCGTGTACCGCTGCGCGCGTGCGCCCGGGGCGCTCGCCTGTCCCAGGACTGCGTTCTCCCCCGCGAGCTCCCGCTGCTGCCCTCGCTCCGCCCCGGAGCTCCACGTGCGTGGGGGCGACCGCGTGGGCGCATCGTGGAGGGCGCAGGTCGGTGGCTTGTAACAGGCCGGGACCCGGTTTTACCGCTAGGTGCAAACTGATTAAGGACGTGTGTGTCGCCCCAGGGCGCCGGCTCGCCGGTCTGGATTCGGGGAGCGCCCGGGAGCGCCCGAAGCTCTGGAGAGGCCGGAGGCTGCTCTGCGCCGGGGACGGCGTCCGTGCTGGGGACCCTGGGCCTCGACCGTGGCTTGGGTCGGGGCTGTTGTTGCAGAATTTTCTTAGAGGATTTAGGTGCAGGTCTCAGTCCTTGTACCCAGATCTCCGCGGCGGTAGGAAAGTGGACCGCATGCGACGGGCCCTCGTGTAGGCTGGTTCAGCTTTATTGACATTCGTTTTGTGTACTGGGAAGTAAATTCCTGCGCAGGGGACACTTCTGAGCCGCATCTGAGCACGCCTGCTTCATGGACTCGGGGCTTTGACCAGCTCTGCCGCCCTAGTGTGCTGGCTCCGGGCTCTCAGCGTCCCCTGTCCCAGAGACTGACGGCGGCCAGCGACCGAGGGAGTGAGCCTGCAGTGAGGAACCGAGGGGACGGGCAGCCTGTGACGCGTGCTGAAGAGTGACCGGGAAACCAGCAGCGCCCCAGCTGCGTAAATCTGCCTTCAAATAAGAAAACCATACATGTATTTCCCCGCAAAATAAGGCCAGGTCTTATATTAATTTTGCTCCAAAAAACACAGTACTGCTAATTTTCATGGACTGTTTTTTTTTTCCATGTACACCAGTCTACATATATTTATTTATGTACAAAAATCTACACTTAAATACAGTCGTGTCATCTGGAACATAGTCATAGCACAGTAAATCCCGAATTTTGGCCTGAATTTCTTTTGACTCCATTACCTGTAGGACCATTGGCCCTCATCTCACATTCCAGCTATGGTGCTGTCCTTAAATGAGCACACTTGTCCGAGTACCCTGCTCCTAGTGCTTTGGCAAGACAGTGGTCAGTGATTTTGTCCCATAAATGCTTTGCCCAAGTCATGACCTTTTGCGGGCTAGGCTTCACAAAGTTTCCATTAAATCACATATTAACTGAAGACTTACAAGGGAGGAGTGACAATAAAAATGACGGTAAAGTATGGTGGTCCACACGAAAGTGACAAAATTGTCAGCACCAAAATTGCGAAAATACTTCTTTTATTTCACTCTGGTGCAGTATGTGCTGCAACACGATATATTGAAGTATAAAGATTCATATTAGACACTGTCACATCTGTTTGTTATCAACTGCAAGTTATTTACTGTTGTTCCCTCTCACAGCATCTGGCTGCATCCCTCCCACTGGCTATGTTCAGTTTCTACTCCAAGAGTTTACTCATCCTACTTCCTTGCTGCTGGTGGACTTCTCTCACTTCACACATTCACATTCTGTTACTTTCCTATTCCTTTTGTGTTTCTACCTCCACCTGAGGCGTGTGACTACTGATTGTGTTCTTTGAATTTCTAAGGACTCCTTGCATATACCGTT
>RJWM01019176.1:0-39579 GCA_004363535.1 Dasyprocta punctata | reverse complement strand
AAATGCTTTGTGAATGGAGTCAGAAAGTGTATCTTAAATATTTTGGTTTCAATTACCTTGTCTCCTCCAAGATCAGGCTATGAGAAACAACGGTCTGGCAAGCACAAAACACACTGAGGCTTAAAAAAATCAGCTGCTATTCATGTTCCTTATATTCAGATACTTACAAATGGTAGAATAATATTAAATTGAAGGAAGACATTTAGAATTTTAAATTTCTCTATTAAATATTTAAGCATTTAAACTGGGCATACTAGTATGTGCCTCTGGTCTTCCTTGAGCCCAAGAGTTACAGATTATCCTGGGCGACATAATGAGAAACCATCTCAAAAGCAAGCAAACAAAACAAAACAAAACAAAATGAAACAAAACCCACCACTCCAAACAAAAACAAAAACAAAAATGACAAAACACACACACACACACACACACACACACACACACACAAGGCAAATCTAAAAAAAAAAAATAAACATTTAAGAAAATTTTAAAATTTCAGATATTTGGTCAAATCCTTGATGTTTTCATGTGTTACGTATTATATTTTAATAGGAAGTTACTCTGAATAAAATTTTTCTAAATTGTTTTGAGAATTCATCATATTATGTCATGTTTCATGAAATGAGGTTTAAATACAAATCCCTCTTTATTGAAAGCTAGGTTTCTAGATTTTTCTGTGCATATATATAGCAGATGTGTGTGTGTGAGTTGTTTACCCATCTTTTCTCTAAGATACCTTTTATTTTTTTTTTCTTCTTCTTTAACTTCCACATTAAGATGATCTGGTCATACCTTTTTTCCTTCTTTCTGAACATTTCTCATTAAGTACATTAGCAATAAGTAAGTATTTAAAGACAGGGAAGTATTTGGCATATAATTTGACAAGGTGAAAAACATTAAATCAGTAGTTACCTGATGTCTAGTTCTCTCTGTTCTTCCACACACCATACTATTGAATATAAACTAGCTTTGGAGACAGCATTCTAATGACACCACATTTTAAAGATAGTATTCAGTTACTTTATAAGACTGATTCTTTTCTACATACAGTTTTTTTCTATTTCTTTTAGATCTCAAGAATGCTGTGATACTCCTAAAAACAACTACCAAGTGTCAAGCTCTTACATATACTCTGAACAGCATTAAGCACTTGGAAAAAAAATATGCTATTGTACTGCAAGTTTAATGTCAGACACATGTGCCTAGTTAGTCCATGCCCTGGTAATTAATTTTGATGATTTTATCACAGTGACTTCCTCTGTACCACTTTCAATGCATGTATCTTAGGACTTTGTGACCATTAGTATGGTGTGTCAACTTGACTTGCATAAAAACTACCTATCAGGTTAATAAGGCGCAATTCTGGCTCTGGATGATTCATACATAGGCCAGTAAACTCTTATCACTCTTAATGTGAGTGTCACTAACCAATCGGTTTGTAGCCTGGTTGGAATACAAAAGAAAAGATGGAAGTGATCTTATTTGGAGAGCTATAGGCTTTGCCATTTTCTTTGGTCCCTAGTTTCTTCAGCCTTCTGCTGACTCTATGGGGGGCTTCTGGACTTCTGGGCTTGTACTGGTGTTAGATCCTTGATTCATCTTGTTCTGAAGCTTCAGTATCCTTTGGATGAGAAGCTTCTGGATCCCCCAGCATGCAGACAGCCATTTTGGAGTCTTCTACCCCAATCTTGTAGGTTTAGCTAATAAATCCCCTTGCCTGACTATACATAAACTTTCTATTGACTACTTTCTCTAGAGAACTCTAATCAATACAACTCTGTTGTGATTTTGTGAGTTTCAGTTCCTCCAATTTAAAAGCCCAAAGTTCTCTCTTTTTGACTTCAATCATTTATCTTCAGGCTGACTTCTAAAGGAGCTCTTAAGATACCTGAACTTCGATCTTATTTTGACCTCTTATTGTTTGAATACCTTTAGCTTCTCTTTCTCAGCTCTCTCTTGTCTTTATTTCCTTTCCTACCTATCTTAGATTCCACATGACTTTCTTTATTCACTTCTATTGTAAATAGTGTAGATACCTTCGCTGTGGTAGTCACTGTATTGTTGCTTGACTTCATATCCATAGGACTGGTCTTTTCATTTTAAGTCTGAAAATGTGTATTGAAAGTAAAATCAACATGAAATATATTTTAAAAGCTAGAAATATTCATACTGTTTGATCTAATAACTCAATTTCTGAGTAGTTTTTTTTTACAAATGAATAAAAGACAAAAAACATGTGCACAAAGATACGTGTTGCAGAACAATTTATATGGGTAGAAATACAAGTGGACCAAAAATTTCATAAGAATGGAAGTTAACTGAAATGTGACATGACTGTGGATAGAAGACAAAGTGCTATCAAAATATAGGTTGAATGTTTCATTTAAAAAATTGTTACACTGAAAGATACACTGCTGTTAATCCCCATCAGGATATTCCTCCTTACTTTAGCCAATTTTTTTCCCATTGTTCTTGCCACTTTCTAAAGCATTCAAGCTCCTTTTTCTATGGTATCTTTAGGAGTCATGGGAAAAAACCCAAGGTGCTGCCGAGCAGCATCCAATGGGACAGTGGGCTCATAAGAGCACTGTGTGTGGCCTCACCGGCCTTACTCAGCACATCTACCACTGTGCAAATTTTGACTCTTGCCCAACGCAAAAGAACATGAAAGGTAAACTTTGAACTTATTCAAAATAGCATGGCAGCCATGACAGCACAACTCATAAAAAGAGGACCTCCAGAACTACTTCAGAAAGTGGGAAGAATGAGTTGTATTCATAATAAGGGGAATATTTTGAGGGTTATTCATGGCAATGTGTCTTTTATTATAATACGTTTTAAAAATTTAAACACTTCATGTTTTTAGATCACATCTTGTTCATGTAACAATTAAAATAATGTTTATAAAGTATATTTGTACAAGAAAATACAAAAATATTTTAAATTAAAATCTAGTTATATAATTATAAATATATTTGAAGTATATATATATATATATATATATGCTATAGCCACATTTTTATACACAGGTACACACCTATTGTAAGGCTATGTGTAGTGGTTTTTAGCTCACACTTGACTTTCTTGGGCTGGTCTCTCCCTCTTCTCTGTATAAAAAGGAAAAAGAGCACTATAAAATTGTGCAAAGCAAAAGTAAGTTTATTTGCAGAAGAAAAGAAGTAGCATGAAACCACTTCAAAAAATGGGGGCCAAGCCCGGCGTGGTGGCGCACGCCTTTAATCCCAGCACTCGGGAGGCTGAGGTAGGCGGAGCGTTGTGAGTTCGAGGCCGGCTTGGGCTACAACGCGGCGCAAGGCCGACCTGAGCTACATAGTGCGACCCTGCCTCAAAAAAAAACCAGGGCCGGGAGTTTGGCTCAGTGGCTTAAGCACCTGCCCTGGCAGGCGCAAGGCTGTGAGTTCAATCCCCGGTGCCGCAAAAAAAAAAAAAAAAAAAAAAAAAAAATGGGGGCCCCAGAACTGGATGACCACTGAGTATTGGGCAGTGGTATCGTTTTGTGAGGTTAGAGGGTCCATTTCAACCCTCTTGGCATCTGTTTCTGGTTGGGTATCAACTCACTGCTGGGGGTCTGTGATGAAAGTTCTGGGAGAGGGTGTGAAAAGTCTTATTTTGGCCTGCACTTTTTAAAGCAGTTCCTACAAAGAGGAATTTAGGTAATCTCTGAGTACATATACCTAGCGCATATGTAATAGCAGACAGTCTAGGTTAGCTTTCTCTCCTTCTTTAAAGGGACCATCCCTGCATTATTCCTGCCTGTTACAGTCTATCCCTATGTTATAAACATAAGCACAGGCATCCAGAACTGGCTGTGCAATTGCAAGGCTCTGTGTAAGGTGAAAATTCAGGTTCTCGTAAATAAAAGTTATTAAAATCTTTAAGGTGATACTAGGAGAGTCTTAATACAATGACAGGGTCCTGCTTGGGGGCGAGTGTGACTGCACTAGTTGTACACTCATGAAATCAGCCCTGTATGCTCCTTTTAATGATAAAAATAACTCAGAAAGTACGTTTAGATATTTCCAGTAACTATCTTTCCTTCCTAGTTCTTTTTCTGTATTACCTTAAATGTTCTCAATGAGTATATATTACTTTAATAGAAACAACAGCTATCCCCAAAGCATGAATTTTAAATGAATCTCGCAAAGTTATGGTATAATACAGTGAAAGTTAACTATAAGGTGCTAATGGTTACTCTTATGAAACTCCAAAGTGCTTCATTTTTACAGATTTGGTTACATCATCTATAATTGCTTAAGTAACAAGATTCATCCTTAGAAAAATTGTTTGAAGTTAATAAATGTTCTTTTATCGTTCTTATACCTTTTAAAAATGAGATCTCCTGAATTTTCTTTTAATCATCTGCTGGCTTCCTGTTTTTTAATTGTGATCCTACATTTTAAAAAATTTAATTAAGTTTATTGGTACAATTCAAGTTTATATAATGATCACATTCATCATAGGGAATTTGTTGGCTTGCTATTTTTAATGAATCTTAGTCAAGAGAAGTAGCTATCATTTGTCAGAAGTTTACCATGTGCAGAGAGTCATACTAACTAAACTGCAATATTCTCTTTATTCATGTGTGTGTGTGTGTGTGTGTGTGTGTACACATGTATGAGTGTGTCAGAGTTTGGTAAGTCACTAAGTTACCCAGGTTGGTGTTAAATTCACAATCCTTCTACTTTTGTGCTTGAAGTGCTAGGATTACAGGCATGTGCCAATTTTTCTGCCTTTATTTTACTCTTTAAAAAGCAGTTTTTTCAAGTATACAGGGTTATCCTAGTTTTATAAAGGAGCATGTTGAGGTATAGAGATGAAATATCTGTGGCTGAGGTCATCATAGTTTTAGTAAGAGACAGACCTTGTATTAGAATTAAAGTGTGGTAAATTAGCCTCCAAATACAACAACCAACAATTCTTTCCATTTCTATAAATGCCTGTGGTCTCTAATATAAGGAAGTAGAAACTGTTTCTCCACTGTTTTAATCAGAGTTGGCCTTATAACTTCCTTTGATCAGAAGAATGAAATAGAAGTGACTTTCTGGACTTTAGAGTCCAGGACTTAGGAAGACTAATGGCTTTTCTTTCTAAAACTTGGAACTCAGCCACTATGATATAGTGAAATCCAGGTAAGACTCCTTAATGATCAGAGACCATATATAGAGAGATTAAAATAAATGGGTCTTATTGATGCATGCCTGTACTTGTAAATTTTTACCACCTAATAGAGATGATAACTCTAAAACCCTCAATCTGCAAAGTATTGTAATGTGTGTTATAATAGAGGCAAGAAAAAATACTGCAGAAGCTGGAATAAGTAACCTTGTGTGTCATGTTGTGTGTTTGTGTGTGTGTGTGTGTGTGTGTGTGTGGAAGGTGGCTTTACATAGAAAGTGATAGTACTTGACCATTATCTTAAAAAGTTTTAGGAGTTTCCTATGTAGGAATGAGTATTCCAGACTGAGGAAACAATATGAAAACACAGGAGTGTCACAGAACAAGACAATTTTGGAAACAATGAATGAATAGATTTTTCTGTCGCTTCCTCAATTCTTACACTTCTCTACTTTAACTACACTGTATGTTGTAAACTTTCCCACTGTAATTTCAGTGCTGGAGGGTAAGAACAATGGATGCGGAAGAAGGACATTTTGTACTGATTAGTAAAGGAGGATTTATTCTAAAACATTTATTCCTCTCAATTGATTCTTTCTTTGTGACCTGAATATATTGATTGCTTAGTGCCACAGTGACAAATTTTCATAAGCCTCGTAATTCAAAATAAGAAACTTATCCTTTCATGGTTACTGAGCTCATAAATCTGAAATCTAGGTGTTGACAAGTGTGTTCTGGCTTGAGGTGTATGACTTCTATCTCTTTCTCTTATCTCTCTATCACTATCTCTATTTCTGTCATCATCATGAGTCTCATCTTCTATGTATGTGTTTCTTTTTCTTTTTAGAAGGATATCGTCATTGCAATTAGAACCACTCTTATCCAAGATGATATGATCTTAAGATTCTTAGTTACATCTGTAGACACTTTTTCTAAATATGGTTACATTTCCTCATTCTAGTTAGACTTACACTTTTCAGACCCGTCTATACATTATGGTTACTAAGCCAAACCTTCCCCCTTTTAATGGTTTATATTTAGGAATCTATTTCTAATAAGAAAATCTTTTTGTTTCATTATTTATGAATTTTCAAGCTGTTCAAAACCCTCAACTGTTTAATTCTAAATGTGACTTCGGTTGGGTTTTCCTCCTTAGTAAATTCTCTCAGGCAGACCTCAAAAAATTCTATGTCAGATCATGATAGGTCTTGTGATATACTATGCTAAATTGAAATATTATGGAAGATAGTGTGGTTACATAATCACCCATGAGAATGTGGTCTACACTATTACACGTAGATGTCTTTAATTACATTTATAGTCAGCAACTGCTTGTGTGACAGCCATTGCCATTCATTCCACGGGTACCATATGAAAAGTCAATGCACTGGCATCTGAGATCTTGGAGTGGGTAGTTTTGGAAATTCCCAAGACTCCAAATTTCAAAGAACAGAAATTCCACAGACTTTCATCAGACTTTTATTTTTGATTGTTAGCCTTTAGGGAATGACTGTCTTTCACCTTGAGACTGTTGTAGACACAAGTTGTTCTCTGTGATTGAAGTTTGTTCTTAATCAAAGACTACTATGGGGGAGGGAGACTCACCAGGTACACCATATGACAGAATTTTATTGGTCAAAGTAATATCTATAAATTTGAACAGGTTAAAGCTGCTTTCTCTTTGGAAGTGAGAGACATTTCAGGCTTGGAAGAGCTATTTATTCCTTCTTTCAATTGCTGCCATTGGAAAATGTAGTAACTTTACATATTTCCTTTAAAAAGTCCAAGTCTACAGGAATCAGCAGATACTTTATTTCATTAAGGGTTTAATGCCCTTCCAATGAGTATTAAACAGCTTCAATTTCTTAATCACTATAGTCATCATTAAATTCAACAGTTAATAATTAAACAGGTTGAGACCCTTCATTGAATTTAACAGTTAATAATTATACAGGTTCAGACCCCTGCAATAAAATGTGTATATCATTAAAGTGAGTCAAACTATTAGTTTCCTAGTACATATAAATATTGCTATATTATAGTCTTTTAAGTGTGCAGTAGCGTTATGTTTAAATATCATAATTTTAAAATACTTCTTTGCTAAAGATTTTCAGTTTACTTTGATGGCTGCTGACTGATCAGGGTGATGGTTGCTGGTTGGGGAGGCTGTGGCAATTTATTCACATAAAACAATAATGAAATTTGCCTCATCAATTGTTTCTTTCACAAAACAATTGTCAGTTGTATGTGACGCTGTTCGGTAGCATTTTACACAAAATAAAACTTCTTTCAGAATTACAGTTGATTCTGTCAAACTCTGTTGCTGCTAAACCGGTTAATTTTCTGCAACATGTATTCTTGTATTCTTGTCATTTCAGTAATGTTTATAGCCTTTACACCAGGAGATGTTTACTTTTGAGAAAACCACTATTTTTGCCAACCCCTGATTAGCAATTCTTCACTCATTGAAGATTTTTTTGAAGATAGCAAGATATATTATAAGTCATTATTGATTTCCTGTTATCTTGTTTTGAGGACCTGTGTTGCTTTCTTTGTTTTGTTTTGATTGGTTTTATTCTGTTTTGTTTCGTTTGATTTTATTATGTCTGATGGTATGGGCAGATATTTTGAAGATAACAAGAGGCTTTATGGTAGCTATTGTTGATTTCCTGTTATCTTGTTTTGAAACCTTGTATCACTTTCATTGTTTTGTCCCGATTGGCTTTGTTCTGCTTTGCTTGATTTGATTATGTTTGATGGTATGAGTGATTGTTTTGAAGATGACAAGAGGCATTGTGGTAGCCATTGTTGATTTCCTATTATCTTGTTTTGAAGTCCTGCATCATTTTCATTGTTTTGTTTTGATTAACTTTGTTCTGTTTAATTTTGTTTGACCTTATTTTTTTAAAATAAAGAAAAAAATTTATCAGGGCACTGCAACAATTTAGTCTTATGCTCAAGCTGTATTTCTAATTCTAATACTCTTGTTTTATCCCCACATTTCCATTGTTTCCATTAAAATCTTGAATGCCTCAAAGTCATCCATGAAGATTGGAGTCAACTTCTTTCAAACTCCTCTGTTAATATTGATGCTTTCATTCTCCTCTTATGAATAAAAAATATTGTTCATGCCATCCAGATAAGTGAATTCTTTTCATAAGATTTTCAATTTACTTGGTCCAGATCTAGCACAGCAATCACTATGTCAGCAATAGCCTTACAAAACAGAATTTAAAATATCAAGATTTGCACTGCAAATCCTGTGGAAATAGAGAAGATCATCAATACATACTTCAAAAATCCTTGTTCTCATAGGATGAAGAACACAGAAGAAATGGACACATTCCTAGATACACATGAATTACCAAGGATAAATCAAGAAGACATTAAAATTCTGAATAACACAGTATGTGTTAGTGAAATTAAAAAGGTAATTAAAAACTTAACAATGAGGAAGGGCCAGGTCCTGGTGGACTCACTGGTGAATTCTACAAGATATTTAGGGAAGATTTAATGTCAATGCACCTCAAACTCATTAACAAAATTTATAGAGAAGAAATATCTCTTAACTCATTCCTGGAGGCAAGTATTACCCAGACATCACAACCAAAAAAAGGCCCAACCAAAAAGGCAACTACAGGCAAATCTCCCTCATGAATATAGATGTGAAAATCCTCAGTAGGCTACTAGCAAACAGAATGCAGCAAATCATCAAGAAGATAATACACCATGACCAAGTAGGGTTCATCCCAGGAATGCAGGGATGGTTCAACATATGCAAATCAATAAGTGTAATACATTATGACAAAAGAGTCAAAGAGAAAAAAATCATATGATTATCTCAGTAGATGCATAAAAAGCTTTTGACAAAGCCCAACACTCATTCATGATGAAAATAACCCTACAGAAAATCAGAATAGATGGTCTTTACCTCAGTCCAATAAAAGACTTCTATGACAACCTAACAACCAGCATCATACTAAATGGACAGAAACTGAAAGCGTTCAACCAAAAATCAGGAAGAAGACAAAGATATCCACTATCAGCACTCCTTTTCTATATAGTTCTGGAAACATTAGCTGGAGAGAGAAATAAAAGGAATAAGGATATGACAGGAATAAGTGACGTTATCATTATTCACAGACCACAGAATACTCTCTACAGAAGACAATAAAAATTCCACCAAAAGACTTCTAGATTTAATGCCCAAATTCAGTAGTGTAGCTGGACACAAAATCAACACTTAAAAATCAATAGTAATCCTGCACAAGAACAACAAACTCACTGAGAGAAAAATTAGGAAAGCCACATCATTCCCAATAGCATCCAAAATAGGAAATACTTAAGAATCAATCTAACAAAAGAAGTAAATTATCAATACAATGAAAAATACAGTACTCTGAAAAAGGAGATCAAGGAGGATATCAGAAAATGGAAATACATCACTTTCTTATGAATAGGAAGAATCAACATAGTGAAAATGAGCATACTTCCAAAATTGTTATACAGATTTAATTCAATCTTGATCAAAAAACCATGAGCATACTTCACATAACTGGAGAAAACATTCCTAAAATTCATTTGAAAATAGAAGAGACCTGGAATAGCAAAAGAAATTCTGAGCAACAAAGGCAAGGCAGGAGGCACCACAATCCCTGATTTGAAATAATGCTACAAAGCTACTGTGATGAAATCAGCACAGTGCTGCAAAAAGAGAGACCTGCGGATCAGTGGAACAGATTAGGAGATGCAGATACAACTCCAAAAACACTCAGTCACCTTATCTTGACAAAGCGGTCACTGAAAGATAGCTTCTTTAATAAATACTGCTGGAAAAACTAGCTTTCTAAATTCTGAGATTTAAAGCTAGACCCAATCTATCACCATGCACTAAACTAATGTCAAAATGGATAGAAGATCTAAATATTAAAACAGATACCCTAAATCTACTGGAAGACAAAGTAGGTAGAAATCTTGAAGACATAGGTACAGGCAGATGCTAAATGGAAAAAAAAAACTCAAATTGCATAGGAAATACTTCAAAGAATCAACAACTGAGATTTCATGTTATTAAAAAGCACTTGCACATCAAAAAAACTGCCAACAGAGTGAAAAGATAATCCACAGAGTGGGAAAATGTTTTAGCCAACTGTCCCTCAAACAATGGACTTTTATCTACAATACATAAAGAATTGAAAAAAAAGACTACTTAACTTCGAAGACTGAATCCGAATGTACAGATCTGAGATGAATACATGATTCTCAGATGAAGAAATACAAATGGCAAATTTATGAAAAAATTTTCAACATCATTGATCATTTGAGTGATGCAAATTAAAACAATGCTGAGATTTTATCTCATTCCATAAAGAATGGCTATCATCAAGAAATCAACCAATAACAAAGGTTGATGAGGCTGTGGAGGAAAAGGAACGCTTCTTCACTGTTGCCTGGAGTGCAGATTGGTGCAACCACTTTGGAAATCAGTATGAAGATTCCTCAAAAAGTTAGGATTAGAGGTCCCATTAGACCCAGCTATTCATCTTCTATGTATATTCACAGAAGAATGAAAAGCATCATACAACAGTGATATATGTGCACACATTTTTATAGCAACAAAATTTATAATAGCTAAATCTTGGAAACATCCTGAATGCCCATCAGTTGAGGAATGGATAAACAAGATGTAGCGATTTTATACAATGGAGTACTACTCAGTCATAAAATAGGATAAACTTGAGATTTTTATAGGTAAATGAATGCAACTAGAGACTATATTCAAAAGTGAAATAAATCAGACTCACATGTGTAAACATTGTATCACCTTTTTAGTGTGATAAATTATAGAGTAAATAAGGTCTAAAATGTACAATAGATATTGTGAAATGGGAAGAAATTGTTAAAAAGGAAAAAGAAGCTGAAATAGATGATGGGGAAAGGAAGGAAGGGAAAAGTGAAAAAATGCAAGTTAGTATAATATTAGTGTCTCTTTGTTCATAGAAAAAGATTTGTGCTAATATCAATTGGAAAACTTTTTATGCTCATATCTTGTACTCTGAGAAGCTACTTTAAGATAACAATATGCAATGTATTAATTATTGTTGTTCTATTATTTTATTATGAAATCTTGTTTTATCTTTTTTCTATAAAATAAAAAAAAATCAAGATTTTAGAATCGATGTTATACCTTGAATTATGGGTTGCCAATTGGATGTGTGTTAGCTGCATAAAAACATTAATGTCTTTGTAAATCTCCACCAGAGTTCTTGGGTGAATGGTATGTTGTCACTTACCAGTAATACTTTGAAAGGAATCTTTTTATTTCTTAGCTGTCTCTACAGTAGACTTAAAATATTAAGTGAGCCATGTTGTAAACAGATGTGCTGTCATTCAAACTTTGCTGGTCCATTTACAGAGCATAGACAGAGTAGATTTAGAATCATAGAAACCCTAGGATTTTGACATGGCAAATTAGCACAGACTTCAACCAGTTGCAGGAGTTCTAACATGAGTCAGTCTGTCCTTTGAAGCTATGAGACTGGGGATTGACTTTTTGTCTGCAGCTATGGTAGCCCAAGGTGACATCTTCTTCTGATATACAACAGTTTCATCTACATTGAAAATCTTTAGTTGACTGGGGCTGTCTTCACCAATTATGTTAGCCAGATACAGATAACTGCCTGCACCTTCTGCCCCAGCCCTTGCTGCTTTACCCTATACCTTTATGCTGTGCAGATGGATTTTTTTCTTAGTATACATGAAGCAACTTCAAACTTTCTTTCTACAAGTTTTCCCCCTTTTTCAGATCTCATAGAACTGAAGAGTTTGGCCCTTGTTCTGGGTTAGTCTATGTTTTAAAACCATGTTGTGACTGGTTTGATCTTCCATCCAGACCACTAAGACTTTCATTACTAGTAATAATATCATTCATGTGTACACAGGAGTAGCACTTTTAACTTTCCTCAATAACTTTACTTTGGGTTTAGCACAAGAAGCCTCGGTTTTAGCTTGCTTGTACTTTTTTTTAATTTTAAAAAGCAAAGCATAAAAAAGGGTAGAAGTAACACAGAATTTCAAAAAAACACAGTAAGAAATCAACACTAGTTAATATACTGTGTATTGTTATCTTAGAAGTAGAGGTTCAATTATAAGATCTAGGTATGAAAAAAGATCAGTCAAACATTGACAACAAAAACTACCTTTTTTTGATGAACTAACAGAATTAGTAGATTAGTTATCTATCTTGCACACTTATACATACATACAGTTACATGTGTATACCTAGGTACATATTATCTTTTCCTTTCTTCCATTTCTTCTTTCCCCATCCCAGTTGTTATTTAATTTTGAGCACCCTTTTTCCCTTTCATTATTACAATATCTATTGTGCATTTTGGATCTTATTACTTTTTCAGTCTTTTTATTATTATTTATTTTTCACACTAGGGAGACAATATGATATTTACAAATGTGAACCTAATTTATTTCACTTATGAGTGTAGTCTCAAGTTGCCTTCATTTACCTATAAAAGTCTCAAGATCGTCCTTTTTTATAGGTGAGTAATATTCCATTGTATAAAAATACCACATCTTTTTCATCCATTCTGCAATGGAGATTCCTCAAAAAACTAGGATTGGAAGTCCCATTCAATCCAGCTATTCCCCTTCTTGGTATTTGTCTTGGTTGCTTTTCACTAGTTGCTGAGACAGAATACCTGATGCCCAAAATTAGGGAAGGAAAGTTTTATTTCTTACAGTTCTCTGGAGTTCTGGTCCATACTTAGTTGACTTCAAGGCAGCATGGTGTGGTGGGACAGCCATTCATGGTGGCTCCTAAACAGCAAAGTGAACCAGCAAGAGAGAGAGAAAGACACATGTTCCTCTTGCCCTTACTCTGTATGTTGGCTCCACCCCTAAGTGGGTGCAGCACTCACATCACCAATACCAGTGCTACAGAACAAACCAATCACAAGTGCCAGATTCAGCTCCACCCAAATTACCAGTCCTTTGCGGGGAGGGGGGCACAGAATCAACCAATACATTCCACCCCTGGCCCCGCAAGGAATCATGTATATCCTTCATACCAAAGACATTTAGTCCATCTCCAAGAGTTGCCAAAGTCCCAACAGTTTCAGCCTTGCTGAAAAGTCCAAGTCCCAAATTTCCTCTGAGATCTATGACAAACTCTTAACTGTAACCACCTGTACAAGTGAAACCAAGTTAAACACTTCCAACATATAAAGGCACAAGATAAACACTACCATTCCAAAAGTTACAGACGGGAATACAAAGCATTGGAACCAAAGCAAGTCCAAAATCCAGCAGGGCAAACACTAAGTCCTGGAGTTCTCCACTCAGCATTTGAAGCAATCTGGTTGCAAGCTCCAAAAGGCTTGAGTGATTCCACCTCCATGGCACTTTCAGGGGTCTTAACTTCCATAGCTTTCCTTGGATGATCCATGTTCCTTGGCTTTACCCTTACATCTTTATGTATTGCCCTGTGCAGGTGGGGTGGAAGCTTCCTTACCCTTAGAATCTGTGCATTTTCCTTGCACCTAAAACCAATGCCACATCAATGCTGCCAAGGTCTGCTGCCAGCTGGAGCAGTAGCCAGGCTTTCCTCTCTCTTGGCTGTAGGGGTTGACTGCCTGGATTGCTGAGTTCTCTGATCCTGATTGTGAGGAAAAGTTTCTCTATGCAGCAGTCATTCTGGAATCTGGTGCACCTGTCACCATTTTGAAACCTCCTGTGGCCTCCGTCTCCATTCTGGAACATGGTGCTCTGTGGCTTTTCCCTCCAAGCAAACTCTTTCACTTTTGAAGGCCTGAGGCTGCAAAGGGCAGAGAACCACTGCTTCCTGGGATGCCCCCAGGCCATCTTTTTTATTCCTGTATTCCTTCTCAGCAATCAAGGTCTCAGCTCTATCTTTACAGTCCACAGCTTCCTGGCCAAATTCACAACATTTCAAGTCACCATGCTGGGCTCTTTGCTCTTGATTCCCAACATAAATCTGGCTAAGAGCCCCCAACAATAGCCAGGCCACCATTTCAACATTAGGTTACCTTGAAATTTCTTTTGCCAGGTTAATCAGTCCATCACCCTTAATCTCAGTCTCAGACAAAGTCTCCAGGCATGAGCAGAACGCAGACAAACTTTCTGCCTAGCCATAACATACATCGTGTGGAGTCCAACAACCAATGTAGTCCTTATTCCCAGCAGAAACCTCCCAAGCCTGGTCTTTACTGGCAGGCTTTTTAACAACCTTCTGGTCTTCTGAGCTCTGATCAGAATCTCCCATACAGAACAGCCTAAACTGTTCCAGCTCTATGCATTTAGGCAACATCTCTGAACTTTTCCAAACTCTTCCCACAAGCCATTTCCAAAGACTTTTGAACCACATGGTCAGGAATAGTCACAGCAACAACCCCACTCCTCTGGTACCCAATTCTGTCTTGGTTCCTTTTCACTCATTGCTGAAACAGAATACCTGATGCCCAAAATTAGGGAAGGAAAAGTTTATTTCTTACAGTTCTCTGGAGTTTTGGTCCATACTGAATTGACTCCAAGGCAGCATGGCATGGTGGGACAGTCATTCATGGTGGCCACCAGACAGCAAGGTGAATCAGTGAGAGAGAGAGAAAGACACATGTTCCTCTTGCCCTTACTCTGTATGTCAGCTCTGCCCCTAGGTGGGTGCAGCACCCACATCACCAATCCCAGTGCTGCACAACAAACCAATCACAAATGCTAGACTCAGCCCTGTCCAAATTATGAGTCCTTGTGGGGACACAGAATCAATCAATACAGTATTTTCCCAGAAAAATTGAAAATGTCATGTCACAGTGATATATGTGCACCCATGTTTATAGCAGCACAATTTGTAATAGCTAAATCTTGGAAACAACCAAATTGCCTGTACTTTTGATGTGTCTTTCTCACCAAGTTTAATAATCTTGAAATTTTGTTTTTAATACTCAAAGGCCTATTTTGAGTTTTATTATGTCTCAAGGAGTAAGAAGACCTGAGGAGAGAAAGGAAAATAGGAGCAGTTTAGTAGTCAGAACTCACACATTTATGGATTAAATTTAACATTCTACATGGATGTAGTGATGATGCCCTAAAACAGTTAAAATAGCAACATCACCATTATATATGTATGTCAAGGTGGGAAAAAAATGTATACGTATGAAAAAATTCAAAATACTACAAGTATTTTCACAATGCAACACAGAGACATAAAGCAAGCATGTGATACTGGAAAATAGTGTCACAAACCTTCAATTCGTATAAAAACAAAAACCAAAAAACACAATATTTGTGAACTGCAGAGAAAGGAAATTTGCCCATACTAACCCAACTTCCAACACACAAAAAAAGAGACCTTCCAAAGTTCATGTAGACTATTTGCATGCTGGGTTTATTTCTTTGTTTTAATTTTATTTATATATTTCAAATGCCCACTGGTCCTAAAGGATATCCAATCACGTTCCCCTCAAATTTTTCCTAACAAGGGAAAATGTTCCTGGTTCATGATTTCATGTCCCTTTACTTCTTATGTAGTAAATAATCATACAGATGGATGAGTATGTATGATTTTCTGGATGAAGTCTTTATGATTTTAGAAGTGTGATTCATAACCCCCATTCAAAGATGACATCAGAAAAAATAAGTACATTCTGATATAGAGCCATGCCTCTTTTCCTGGATATTGTTCCTGTTCTTGTGGTCAGTTATAAATTGTTCACTGGGTCTAAGTGTTTGTGCAAGAAGACATTCCGTAGTCTTTTAAATTCTGCAGCTGGATCTGTAAGTTAAACAGACAAAAGTTAAGAGAATAAAATCATGTAAGCTTTATTTGATAATAATATTTTTGCACGCATAGGCACTTCATAGAAAAGAAGTGAAAAACCCAAGTGAGTATTTAGACATGAGGGGTTATGTGCCATTTTAACAAAGGGATATAAATTGTGGAGAAGTGACTAGATAAATGCGACTTCGATCTTCTAGGGGTGGCAGATTGTGAGAAAGTAAACATATGGGGAAAACTAGTCATAAATATGGGTGTATGCAATAGTCCTCCTTTGTCTGCAGGAAATAGATTCCAATACCCCTGGTGAATGCCTGAAAACATGAATCGTACTGAATGCTGTATATATTATGTTTTTTCCTCTACAAATACATACCTAGGCAAAAAGTGTGACAATTTATCTGATATCTGTGATGGTTCCTAAGTGACTAATGAGAGAGTAGTCTATATGGTGTGAATTTGCTGAACAAAGGATGATTCATATATCAGTCTGGACAGAACAGGATGGTATGTGATTTCATCATACTACTCAGAAGTATGCACGAGTTTAAAACTAATGAGTTGTTTACTTCTGGAATTTTCCATTTAATATTTTGGATCATGGTTGATTGCAGGTAACCAAAACTGCAGAACACAAAACCATAGATAACAGAGGAGTACTATACAGATTTCCTCTCAAGTTTGTCTCTATCTGTAGTGATCAGGATTGTGTGTGTGTGTGTGTGTACGTGTGTGTGTGTTTGAAAGAACACTCTTACGAGGGAGGATTTATGCTCTGCATTGAGCCAGATGGGACAGACCAGAAAATTTTTCTGTATGTCTGCTTTTTCTCAGTTGCTTCCTGCTCAAAATAATCCCATGGCATGTTGGAATAGGATTGGCATATGATGGGATGCCATATTCTACTACTCTTCAATGGAAAGCTGTTCTTGGGTCAGAGCCTAACAAATATGCTGTTAGAAATCCTCCCTAATTCACAACATAGTAGCTAAAATTCAGAAGCCAGTTCTCTGAATTTTATTATCTGTTCCCTATGCAAAATTTTAGCAAATAAAAGGCAGGCAATGCATTGAGAAACCATGGCAATCCTACCTAAAGCTCCAGAGATTTAGAGAACATCTCTCTCTCACTGACAGTTCAGAGGTGTTGGTGTTACTGAATTTGCAGGTTTGTGTCCTACTCAGTACCCTTTGAAAGCAAACAGTTCTGGAAGCAAGTAAGAAATTTTATTCAATGGCCAATGAATGGTGAAGGAGGACTCACGTTCTAAGAACACCTTCACCCCAAACAGGTCTGGGGTCTGGGGTTTTAATAAGCTTGGCTTTATGTTGGTGTGATGTGTGTGCTGTCACCAGAACTTTTCAAAGGAAGAGATTTCCAGCGACCAGGATGAGACCTCTTTTCTTCCCTAAATTGAGCTTGGTCAGATCTATCATGGGACCAGTGGGTGAGTTTTTATTATTATAATGAAATTTTTAAAGAGCCCCAGTTTATCTAGAGTGTCATTATGACATCCATACTAGATTGAAGTGGTCTAGAGTCTCCTTTTGGCATTTAGGAATACGCGATAACTGGATGGTCAACTGCTGGGAGGCAGCATGTGGTTTTCGATATCCAGGCTTTCATTTTTGAAAGTAAGCGACCAAGCTTGTTGGGGCTTGTTGTAAGAACATCTGTGTAAAATAACAAACTTATAGATATTTCATGATCAATTAGAGGTCTCTGACCAAGTTACTGTTCTTCTGTTTCTGCTAAATTCAATTGACCTTGACAGTGTCTACAGCCCAGCTGCATACCTCTGTGAGCACTAAGTGAGAGTAATTGTCTATATCTTAAGGTACCCCGGGCTGACTCAAGGACACCCTTAACTGTGCTCATTCAGTGAAGACCCTCTCTCCGGAACATTTCTGTATTAGGGTAATGTCCTTAACTGAGCTTATTCTGTAAGCGCACCCTCCCCTTATTCCCCAAGTGTTTCTATTGTTTCAAGACTAAGCTGTCTGTCAATATATAACTCAACATATGTAACCAATCATGTAACATTTTGTCACTTGCTTTGTACCTCCCACTTCCAAATTCTATATAGACTAAACTCCTCCCTAGTTCAGGGCCATTGTCTTTGTGGAATTATCCTGCAACAGATGAAAATGATGTCCTTTTGTCTCCTGGGTGCAAAGAGTCTCCCTTTTGGTTTGATATGGTTTTGGTTTGGCTTGGCTTGGAAATTTTCCCACAGCAAGATGATTGGACAGCAGGCTATCAATAATTCTGGTTCTCAGTCTCCCCAACTCCCATTTCACTTTCTATCATTTAAAATCTGTGAGTCTAACAGTAAACATTCTCTTGGATCCAGTTTGGCTTTTGGAATTACATTTTTTTGTTTCTGCTTAAAAAATGGGTCTTGAAATGTTTAATTTCTCTAATGTTTTCTAGTTTTCTGTACATAGGTCTTGTAAATTTTGTGATGAGATTTATCACTATCTCATAGTTTGATGCCCTTGTAAAAATTTGTTTTGTTTTTGTTGTTCACCATGAAGAACAGTTGCTTTTCAATAAAAAAATAAAATAAAATAAAATAAAATAAAATAAAATAAAATAAAATAAAATCTGTGAGTCTCACTGACTAAGCAGTGACTCTGTGTGGAAAAAAGTTGTGGAAATGTAGACGCTAGATGGCGCTGGCTGCCACTGGCTGCACAAGGTGCACCTCTACATGTCAGAATACACAGGATGTGTAATCTTTCAAAGGGGCCTGGTAATAGATACAGGTAGGTCATTTTGAAAGAAAGGAGAAATGCGGAAATCTCATGGCCATGCCCTTATCCTGACATTTTCTCTGACTTAAAAGTGAAAACTTATTATAAAGTACAGTTTGTAATTATCTATTCTAGGTAATCTCCTCTTGATCCTTTGCTTTTCTAATATTCTGTTTGGTGTTTTTGGTTTTGCAATCACCACTGACTTGGAATTCCACAGGAAAACCAGAAGTTCCAAAATAGCAATCGGAAGAGACCTTGGTTTCAGTCCCTTTTCCATTAATGCTTATTTTCCATCAACCACACAACCTGTGCATTTGGAATATCGTCTCAATAGCACTGGCTTTCATAAACTGTAGTGCCTGTCAGGAAATAAAACTGCTTTGGTGGAAAGACTAAAATTATGGCTGAGAAAATAAGAATGTGAAACCAGCCTTCGGTGTCCTATAGCATAGGAAAGAACAATGCTCTGTTGATGAGGCAAGTTTAATAAAAATAGGACATTTATGAATTTCTAGTCATATTTCATATTCTAGTTACCATCCACCAAATCATAGCTTTGGCACAAAAGATACTACTCATGCAAGTACAAAATGACCACATTTAAGTCAAGACATCATAGTCTCACAAAATGTTCTCTTTTACAAATATTTATGGGAAGTATTTAATAGATACAAATATTAAGTCAAACCTATACTTAAATTTACTGAAAAATAATGCAATCACATTAAAGCAAAAAAAAAAATTGCCAAGTGACAATTCTCGACTCCCCTGAAAGTTACGGAGGATAGTGAATTTATGTCTGTGATCCTGAGGGGTTTATTGCACAGGAAGAAACAGAACAGGCCACTGATATTTCTTTTTGAGATATATTGGCTGATAAAATGTTGATCCTAATTAATTTCCAAGTGGAAACAAGCTTACAAGCTGGCAGATGGATTGCATTTTTTTCCCATTCGTCTCAGAACTGCTAGAGTCTTCATTGTAGTATTGACTGGTGCTGGTTAGAAATTCTTCTGCTGTGAATCTCCACCTTCCCTCTACCTCACCAGAAAAAGTCTATTGGGAGAAATTTTAACCTTGAAAGAGGCACCATTCTCTGTTACCCCTTATTTGCCAGCCAACCAATGTAGAAATTCATAGACTCTTGTTCCAACTTGGTAGCACGTTGTAATGGAAAACTTCATGGAAAAGTCCATAATACTGGGAATTGTAATTTTACTTCTGTCATAGGAATGGGATTCAGCTTCACCTAAATAGAAATGGTCATTATTAACTCACAGGAGAAAAAATTAGGCTAAAACATGTTAGACCATGCACTTGTCTTATTCATCATTTCGCTTTTGTCTCTGGTACAGTACTTGGTCTGTAGGAAATGCTCTATAGCTAAACTTTTTGATTCCATCTGCTTCTGCCTCCCAAGATGTAAGCGTTTTCAGTTTGGATAGAATATGAGATAGTTTATCAATTTATAAGCCAGCATTATTGAGCCCCAACTAAATGCAGAACTGTGGAGGAATCTGTGGGCACTGCAAAGGATGATATGCTAGTTCAAGCTCTACACATTTTAAGGAAATGTTATAGCATAATGTCTGCTAGCTATCTGCCTCAGCATCTATTTGTGTGTCATCCAGTTAAGTTAACTGAATGCCACCAAAAAACCACAAGCCAATTTATGTTCTTGGATAATTGTGTGCAACAGTTACTAGCTTTCTATAACCAGATTTACCCCCAAAGAAATCATCTGCTGCCATTGATTAAAAAAATTAGGGATTGAATAAAGCTATTTCTGTATTCCTAGAGTAGTGTCCACATGCTTACGAGGTCACAGTCACCATGGCATGCTTGGCAAGTTCAAGACTCTGTTCTGCTATGTTTTGAATTCCTATCCATGACCTGTTTTCAATGATTTTTTCTTATTGAGTTTCAAAGACTTTTTGCTCCTTATTCCAATGACAAATTTTGCCTTATGAAAAAGTTATGTCTATATTAGCTTCCTATTTTCTATAACATGAGAGTATACTGTATTATACTCCATCCCTCTTTTCCTTACATGCATTCATAGTTAAGTTATGGAGTGACCATGGTTTCTCATCCTTGACACTATTGACATTTGGATTAGATCATTCTTCAGTGTGGGTGCCTAGTATGTTTTTTGTTCCTATCACAGAACACCTATACCAGGTAATTTACAAATGAAAAATGTTTATTTTGGCTAATGATTCTGAAAACTGAGATGTTCAAGATATAGCATCTATAGGCCCTCGTGCTATGTCATAATATGGAACTTGGTAACACACGACAAAAGCCCATTTGAGAGACATTAATCTCCCTCAAGGACTCCACCTTCCTAAACTGTGACATGGGCAATCAAATGTCAACATAAATTTTGGTGGTGCCAAACTACATCAAAACTAAAGTGGAGTCTATCCTATGTATCATTCAACATTTACTGAAGTTCCAGGCCCTTGTCACTAGTTACTAATAGACTATACTCCTTCCCCCATCGAAAATTGTCTCCAGACATTTCCACATGTTGGAGAGGAGAGGTTATTACCTGTTGAGAATCACTGGATTATGTATATGCGAAGTTTTGGTACAAAGCAAATAAATGTATTTTCTTAGTGTTCTTTCTTAATAGATAACAGAAATTTCATCAAAATTATTATATCCTTCTGACACTGTGGTAGCTTACCATTATAATATGATGGAAGAACACAGAGTTATGGGCCTGGAATTCCATGCTGTTGCCTCTGACTTGGTTCTGAGGTTATTGATCATTACATAGACAGATGGTAACTAAGAGATAAACTGTGGCAAATGGATTTTTGTCTGTTACTTATTGCTGTGAGTTAGTAGCGGCACAGATGGTAAGAAAGCAACATTAGAGATTGTGGAAGGCCAACTCACATGCTAAGGGCTGGCTATATTTAAGTGCAGTTGCAGGGCCAGGGATGTAGCTCAATGGCATAGTGCCTGCCTAGCAAGCACAAGGTCCTGAGTTCAATTCCCAGTACAAAACAAGCAAACAAACAAAACAACAACAACCAAACCTCAAAGTGCAGTTGCAAAGAAGTAATAAAGTCACAGCAATTGCCCTGTAAATGGTTCGAAATATTCTTTAGTTATAAAAATTTAGCTATTGCATATGCAATTTTAAAGGAATTTTCTCTGCCTGCCCAAAATTGTGAAAGCTAAGGGCTTCATCATGGTTGCTAAGGGCTGAGAAAAGGGAAAATAGAAAAATTACCAAACAATAGGTGTGAAAATCCAATTGTGTGTACTGAATAAGTTCTTGATATCTACTATACAACATTATCCTATAGAAAATAATACTATATTCTGAAGTTAAAAACCTGTTAGGAGAGTAGATCTCATAAGGGTTCTCACCACAATAAGATAAAAAAAAAGAATGGTAAGTATGAACATGTGAAAAAAGTGAGATGAATTCCTCTCCCACAAGCTGGCTTTTCAGACAAAGTAAATGGAACTGACTTTGAAAGATGGGCTGTGTTTCTTTCTGGCTATACTTGTCTGTTTCCTCAGAGCCCTTCATTAAAAGCTGGGAAGACTGAGGGGGAGAGGTAGATAGGAGGAACACTCAGAGTTGAGTTTGAACCAGAACTGGAATTTATTGTTGGATATCAGTTAATATTATCTCAAAAATTGCTTATATAAAATCTTGTTTGTTATTAAAGTAAGTAAACCAAATTGAGAGAAATTTATGTGTGTCTGGAATGTGACCAGCAAATGACAAAGTGGCCATTCAAATCTCCTACTGTGGGATTCTAGAACCCACTGTTTACTCATTCCTGCATGAGGTCGAAGAACTTGAAAGGGTCTGTAACTTCCCCTAATGTGGATTGGATGTGGGAACCCTGTTTGCTGATACATGAAATGTCACATATATGCATCACAATTATACACTATATAGCTGCCAAAACACTTGTATGTATTGATTACAATCTGGCTATGGGAATTATTATCTGACTGCCAAGATTAGTTTTCCTTGTGTGCTACTTAAATGCATAATGCCTAGAAAAGGCAAAATGTTGATTAAAGCACAGTCACATGAGATAATTACAGATATGTTCCTTTCTACTTAAAGAGATGGTTTAAAATTTTATTTGTGGCTCCAGAATTTTGTTTTGTAAATATTTCTGAACTTTGTAGAGGCTCTAGAATGTTTTATGAAATCTTTATTGAAGTGAATACAGTGGTGAATTACTAAAGAATTCATGCAATATAGAATTTTTACCATTAAGTTTGTCATTAATAGATTGAAACCAGCTTCATGAAAGACCTTCACAAAACAATGGGTCAGAGCCTCTGTCTTGTTTCAGAAAGTGGTAGCAGAATCACCTATATAGCCTTGCCCTTTTATGGATGCTACAAAGCCACACTGTGATTCTCCACTGCCCTTCATTCCTGATCTTCAGACTTCTTAGACATGGTAGCATGTCCCAGTTTTCAGTGCATCCTTGGGAGCCTTGGTGAATGGTGTCTTTGTTCTCTGTATTGTCTGAAGAACATGCTTGTCTGGTGGATCATCTGGAGTCACACAATTCATCAACACAAGCATGCTTGTATCTTGTAACCTCTTTATTGTTTTCCTCTGTTGTCTGCTAGGTCAACTCAGGTATTTCACTGCTGAAATTTGACCATTTTTTTCTACATTTCTAGGAGTCATGCTAGTAACAAATTGTCCCATTCCCTCAATTCCTAGCTACAAGGATAAATCTCACAGCAGAGGAGCTGGCTTTATTAAAACAAACAAGTGAGAAAGAGGAAGGCAGTAGCCACACACTGGAACTGAGAGTGCCAAGGTAATGCAATGGTAAAAGAATACACTTAATAGATAGCACTGGGTCAAATGAATATCCATAGGCAGAAGAAGGAAGATAGATTCCCGTCTTATACCACACACACACAAACTCAAGATGGATGAAAACATAAAAATAAGGGCCAAGATCATTCAATAGAAAACAGAAGAGAAAATCTTCACGATGTTGCTTTAAATCATGTGTCCTTAGACATAACACCAAAAATACAAGCAACTAAAGAAAAAATAGACACATTAGACACATTTACATTCATCAGTTAAAAGCTTTTATGGTTCAAAGGATACTGTATTAGTCAATGCTCACTAGAGGCAGATGGAGAAAAGTGCAAAATGTCTGTCTGTGTGCTAGAGACCCAAAGGATCTAGCTGAGGGCCTGGAGCCTATGGCAATGTGCTGTGTAAATCTGTATCAGGAGGTCAACAGATCTGTGCCTAAAAGGCCAAGGGCCAGTGCTAGAAGCTGAAGAGTCTGCACCAAAATGCTGAAGGATCTGTGCCAGAAGGCTGAGGGGTCTGAACTGGAAGCTAGGAAACAATGTCCAAAATGATAATGAGAATTTATGCTCCCTTTAAGAAAGAAAACAGCCAGAGCCCTTTGAAGAAAAACTGCCAAATCTTCTCTGAAAAAAAGCAGTCACAATGAAGCTCCTCCAAGGAAAATCAGCTAAATCCTTCCCTCTCAGTCTCTTTTTATACTGACTCAACAACAAGTCTCTTTAAATTGGTCTTCTATGCCCAGAGCCATGCTGACTCAATTCAGCTGGGCATTCCCCACTCGAGTTGCCAATTTGTCAATTAACCACCTCAAACATCGTCAGTGAAAAGAGAACTCAGAAATGAGAGAAAACATTTGAAGATCATGTACCTGACAATGGACTTGTATCTAAAATATACAAAGAGTTATTGCAAATCGGTAAATAAAAGACAAATTGGACACTGTGACACATCCCTGTAGTTCCACTACTCAGAAGGCTGAGACAGGAGAAGCATGAGTTTGAGGCCAATAGCACAGCTAGATCCCGCTACCCACTTCTCCCTAACCCCACAAAACACAATTTAAATTCAGGCAAAAGTATTTGAATAGATGTCTTGGTTACTATTTGCTCATTTTTGAGACAAAACACTTGATGCCCAAAATTAGTGAAGGAAGAGTTTGTTTAGCTTACAGTTTTTTGGAGGTTTCAGTCCATATTTAGCTGGCTCCAAGGCAGGGTGGCATGGCTGAGGGGCAGTCATTCATGGTGGCTGCAAGTGAAAAGGACAAAAAGAAAAGGGAAAAGCATGCTGCCTTCATGACTGCATGAGGCTTTGGGGGGGACATTTAAACAAGACATAACATTCCATCCCCTGGCCCCCCAAAGGCTCATCTAAATACTTTGTGCAAAAGACATTTAGTCCATCTCCAAGAGTTGCCAAAGTCCTAACAATTTCAGAATTGCTGAAAAGTCCAAGTCTCAAGTCTCCTCTGAGATCTAATCAAACTCTTAGCTATAACCTCGTGTACAAATGAAAACAAAGTTAAACACTTCCAACATTCAATGGCACAAGATAAACATTACCATTCCAAAGGGTACAAATAGGGGGATACAAAGGAATGGGGCCAAAGGAAGTCCAAAATTCATCAGGACAGACATTAAGTCCTGGAGTTCCATGCTCAGCATCTAAAACAATCTGGTTGTTACCTCCAAAGGGCTTGAGTGACTCCACTCCCATGACACTTTGAGTGGTTTTAGCTCCCATGGCTTCTCTCTGAGGCTTGCTTTGCTCCCTTCTTGTGAGTTTCCTTAGATGATCTATGTTTCTGGCTTTTCCAAATTTCTGGGTTCTCTATTGTACTTTTGGCTTCACACTCACAGCTTCACACATTGCTCTCTCAGGGGCACACTGCCTGGCCTCCCAGGTCTTCTGAAATTGGGGTGGAAGGCTTTTTAACCTCAAAACTCCTGCATTCTCCATGCACCTAAAACCAGCTCCATGAGATGCTGCCAAGGTGTACTGCCAATTGGAGCAGTAACCAGGTTTTCCTCTCTCTTGGCTGTAGGGGTCAAGTGCCTGGAATCCTGAGCACTCTGAACCTGATTGTGAGGGATAGCTTCTCTCTGTTGTCACAGTTCTAGAATCTTGTGTGGCCACTGTCCTTTTGGAACCTCATGTAGCCTCCACCACCATTCTGGAACATGCACTTTGTAGCTTTCTCCTCCAAGCAAAGTCTTACGCTTTTGAAATTTCAAGGCTACAAAGGATGGAGACCTACTATCACTTCCTGTGATGCCCCCAGGCTGTCTTTTTTATTTTTCTGTTCCATCTCAGCAATGGAGATCTTAGCTCTATCTTTATAGTCCACAGCTTTCTGGCCAAACTCACAATATTTTACATCATCCTGTTGGGCCCTTTGCTCTTGATTCACAACATAAATCTGGCTAAAAGTCCCCAACAATAGCCATGCCACTGCCATAACATTTGACTGCCTTGGAATTTCTTCTGCCAGCTTAATTAATTCACTGCCCTTAATCTCCATCTCAGGCAAAGTCTCTGGACATGAGCAAAATGAAGACAAACTTTCTGCCAAGGCATAATATACATCAATGGGAGTCCAACAACCGATGCAGACCTTCTTCCCAGCAGAAACTTCCTGAACCTGCTCTTTACCTGCAAGATTTGTATCAGTCTTCTGAGCTCTGGCCAGAATCTCCCATACAGAACAGCATAAGCCATTCCAGCACCATTCTTTCAGATGACATCTCTGAACCTTTCCAAACTCTTCCCTCAAGCCATTCCCTAAGGCTCTAAAACCACATGGTCAGGTGGTCACAGCAATGACCCCACTCCTGGTACCAAATTCTGTCTTGATTAATATTTTTTCCTTGTTGAGACAAAATACCTGATGCCCAAAATTGGGGAAGGAAAGGTTTATTTAGCTTACAGTTTTTTGTTTTGCTTTGTTTTGTTTTGAGGATTCAGCCCATACTCAGCTGGCTCCAAGGCAGAGTGGCATGACTGAGGGGCAACTTTTCATGGTGGCTGCAAGTGACAAGAGCAAAAAGGGCAAAAAGAAAAGGGAAAATCACACTGCCTTCATGACTGCATAAGGCATTGAGGGGACAATTAAACCAGCCATAACAATAGACATTTCTCTAGTGAGGATATACAGATGGTCAACAACCACACAAGAAAACTCTTAGCACTGTTAAACCTTAGAGAAACAAAAAACCAAGACCATAATGAGCTACTTGATAACTGTGATGCAAACCACATGATATAATATATTGGTGGATTTGTGGAGAAAGTTGGTATTACATCTACTCGATGATAATATAAAATGATACACCTACATTGGTAAACAGTTTAGGAGATTATAAAAAAAGTTAATCCTAGAGTTACTATATGATCTAATAATTCCACTGCAAGTATATACCCCAAAGAACTGAAAATATATGTTCACATAAAAACTTGAACATGAATAATCACAGCAGAATTGTTATAGCTAATGTGAAAACAATGCAAATACTTTATCAGCTGGTAAGTGTGTAGACAAAATATTTGTTATGCATATAGACTGTGGAATATAATGTGATCACAAAAAAGAATGAAACACAAATATATACTGCACAGTTTCAAAGTTCAACTTTGAAAACATGATGCAGGATGGGAGATGCCAGATCAAAAACTACCACATATCATCCACTTCCATTTATATGAAATGTTCAGAATAGGCAAATTCATAAACAGAGGAAGTAGGTTAGTGATGGCTGAGGTGTAGAGGAAGAGATTGATGTCTTTCAGGTTTCTTCTGAGGATGAAAGAAATATCCAGCCATTAGACAGGGTGAAAAAAGCACAATTTTTTAAAATATGCTGAAAACTACTGAAATGTGCACATTAAAAAGGTGAATTTTGTGGAATGAAAGTTATTTTTCAATAAAACTCTTATTTAGAAAAACCTCTCCTTTCATTTTACATCTCTGTGTCTTGAAGTTTGGTAAAACAAACAATAGTCTAGATTATGTTCTAAAAGCCTGGACACCAACTCTGACCAATTACACTTTTAGCTATTCACATTTCATTCTGTGTTTCCTCATTATAAAGTATATTATATCTCATTGAACGTGTCTGACTCATGCTGACTAAACCTATCACACCAACCTAACTGCATATAATTCAAAGAATTGTAGAGTTCCATTCAACATAAATGTACAATCCAGGGGGAAATAGATTCTTTGTCATTTCAGTGTTTTCAGTTTTCATTGACATTTTGTTCCTAAAGATGAGTAATCTTACAAAATGTACTTAGATGAGACACAGGCACTTGTCACATAAAATCTAAGCAACATTCAAGTTATAACACCCAATCCTCTGAATTTTCAATTCTGTTTTTAAAGCTGGAAATAATTGTTTCCTGGGCACAGGAACAGATGTGTTTAATATATTTTAAAGTGTAAGATATACAATGACAAAAATAAAAAATGCCCCCAAAGAGGAAATTACAGCATATGACAGCTTATTTTTTTATTTGGTAATTTTCTGTTATGCTCAAAGCAGCTGTGGAGAGTAGCAAGTAACAACATAAGACAGATTTATGGAGCCCACACATAGCAATATTTTTGTGTAAAATTAGTCAAAATCATTACACTTGTAGATGAAGAAATATATTCCAACTAGCTTGTGTTTTTAAAAGTGTAATCATATTTGGTCTAAGGAAGAACTGAGCAATTTATTGGATTAGTTAATCACCAGTATTGTAACTCATAATAAAATCTGAGCAACTCTGCCAAACACTGAATCTCAAAAGATTAGGATAATAATACATTGATTTTCAGTAAGTAGAATTCAACCCATATTGTAATCAATCATCCTGCTCAAGCATCTGAGAGGAAATAAATCATTAGAGCAATTTTCCACTGAAAATTCTGTCTTTGAGCATTACTAAAATATTTTAATAAAGAGTGAGGCAGGTATAAATGTGACCCATTTTAAGAAAGCCCACTATGTATTACTTTACTTTTCAAACATAATTGAAAGAAATGACTGATTCCAGGATGAGTATCATATGAACCTGAAGCATATATTATGTCAAAAAAAAAAAAAAGAATCACAATGCACACACACACACACAAAACTTGGGGTGTCAGTAATTTAATTAGTATAATTTGTACATCAAAGTGATTATGTACAATAATCAATAATAAAACATCAGAAAAGAGGACCTTGTGAATCTATATTGAAAGAAAGATAGAAGGAAAAGAAAGAGAGAGAGAAAGAACAAAAGAACAAAAGAAAGAAAGAAAGAAAGAGGGAAGGAAGGGGGATTCTTGCTAATAGAATACCGAGTTCTAACTGCAAGATTGGGAGGAGCACTAGATATGAAAATGTATCATTTTGTACCATTTTGACACAGGACTGAAACATGAAATAACCAATGGACTCTAAATTGAAAGAAATTTTGGTGAAGAACACATATTTATATGATCTTAAAGGACATCAAATGCTGGGGGACAGAAGTATTTGGAAGATGTTGATCAGTGGATATAAGATTGAGGATGATAAGACTGAGAGATAGGCGGTACAATATGGTGACTATTGTTAATAACAATAAAAACAAAAACAAAAACACCAAAGAAACATGACTGGTAACTTCAGAATTTGCAGTGGGGATGATGTCATGAAATATTTGGCGCTGTTAAGTCAAGTGGCAAAATTGGATTGCTAAGTGTAGCTTAGAGAAAAATATTTGATTATATTAATTTTGTCAATGTTGACATCTCTTTGACTACATAACTGAATATTCCCATTTGTAGGCTGTATGTGCTGAAGCATTTATAAATCAAAGACTAGGATATATTTATCACCAGAAAAAATTAAATATAGCTAGATAGCTGCATAGATTAATAAAACTAATAGGTTAAGTGGGGTAAAATCTTAAACATAGGTATATCTGAGTAAGTGCTCTCTGGATATTTTTATAATATTTTATTTCCACAATTTACCTATGAATTCAAAGTTATGTTGTAATAGGAAGTTGAAAATATATTATTGATCTAAAAATTTTTTGTTTTTATCAGTAGTGGTTTACTTGCATGTGAAGAACTCTGCAAATGAGTCCTGGACTTAGGAAATCCACAAATTCTTTTCAAATATGATGACTTTACAAATGAAGATTTATTTGGATCATAGTTTGAGATGATATGGAGAAAGAAAAACAAAGTGTGAATTTCATTTCTGTTTAGAGTTATTTGGTTGCAAATAAAGTGAACTCATAATAGTCAAAATGGAGATTTATATAAGGAATACAAAGAATTTAAGGAACTTTGGGCATACCATTGACCTCATGGGATTTAGAAAGATATCAGACAGTTCTCTAGTTTTGTCTCCCGTCTGTACTCTGTGCTTTCTAGTCAGCTCTGGTCATAACTATACCTTCGCCAAACAGAAAAATGAAACAACTTCTTCAGTAAAATTTACAAAGGCATTTCCAAATGAGAAACCATGGCTATTTAGAGATCCAAAAGATTTTATTTTTTATGTTGAAATTAAAGAATAACTGACCATTGTTTTTTGATTAATAACTTAATTAATTTGAATGAATCTATAATAATTTATCTTCAAGGCAGTGTAAGATTACAAAATTTTAATGTTGCCATGCTTGAATTATCCTTTCATAAAGATCATATTAGCCAGGAGTGGTGGTGCATGCCTTTAATCCCAGCACTTGGGAAGCTGAGGCAGAAAGATAGTTGTGAATTTGAGACCAGCCTGGGCTACAAAGTGAGTTCAAGGCCAGCCTGACCTGCATAGTGAGACCCTGTCTCAAAAAACAGGGCCAGGGATTTAGCTCAGTGATGCAAGCGCCTGCCTGATTGTGAGTTCAATCCCAGGCACCAAAAACAGTTCATATTGGCACAGCACGGAGGTGATTTAAAAGAAAGAGTGAGTCAACAATAATTTAGATACTGTTGTCATAGTTTAGGTAAGGCATGGTGACTTTGGGTTAATAGTAGCAGTGGAGGTAGAGAGAAGAGAGTAGATGAAGAACATTTTTAAGGGGTACAATTGATACCCCTTGGTGTTCGATTGAATGCAATGACTGAGGAAGTTTTCCATGATACCTCCAGGTGTCTAGTAAAAACAAATGGTGGGATCATTTATAGAGACAGAAAGCATTAGAGGAGGAGTCACTGGGGAGAAGAAAGGATATGAACTCAATACTTATGCAAAAACTTAATAAAGAAAACATAGATGAAGTGAGGCACTGAGATTTTGAAAAACTCCATCATTTAAGGGATAGATGGCGGGGAGGTATCTCTTGTCGCATGAGGATGGGAAGTCAGGAAAGTCTGTTGTCACACCCACAGGGAGGACTTGGAAAGGAGCTTGTGGCCAACTCTGTCATGTTTTGATTAATGTTCAAAGATGAAACGTGTCATTCTTGCCTCCTTTTGCCATAGAGACACCTGTTAAGATGTCAGTTATTTAAGATTAAACAACTCAGTGAAGATCAGATCTATTAGGTGATGAATCTAGAATCTGGGCTCATGTTTCTCTGACTCTAAAAGCCTGGGAGTTTAAGCATTGCTTTATTCATTTAGGACAAAAATATCAATATCCTATCTGCTATGGATAATGTATAGTGGAGATAATGTGATGAAGACAACCTATTATTTTCTAGATCCCATAGTAATTTAATTTCAATTTGATGAATACCGAAGGATGTAATTGAAGCTGATCAGTTTTCTTTGCTATAACACATTTCTGAAGCGATAAACCTTTACCAAAAAAAAGGTTGATCTTAGCTCACAGTTTTGGAAGTTACAGTCCGTCATGAGCTGTCCTTGTTGCTTAGGGCCTGTGCCACCACATCATGCCAGGAGTGAATGGCAAAGCAAAACCACTCAACTTCATGGCTGGAAGGAAAACAAAGGCAGAGACAAAGGTCCCACAATCATCTTTGAGGGCCCCCACCTATGATCCAAAGACCCCTCAATAGACCCCCACCTCGGAAAGATTCTATCACCTTACAATAGTGACGAACTGGCAACCAACATTTAACAGTGGGCATTTAGGGGACACTTAAGATCCAAAGGACAGCAGTAGACAATGGGTTAAAAAGGTTGCATTAGTTTTCTATCGCTGCACAACAAGAAGCCTCCATTTCCCTGCTGGCCAACAGCTGGATCCTTTCTCAGCTCCTGGAGACCTCCTGCAGCTCTTTGTCCTGGGCTTTGCCACAGGTTTGTCATAAATTTTCCTACATCTTCCAGACTTCTGTTCTGCTATCAGCAAGAAAGTCTCTCTTGTTTTTAGAGGACTCATGTGATTAACTTAGGTCCACCTGGGACATCTCCTTCTTGGTAATCATACTCACATGTTCTGCCCACCCTGAAAGCTCAGGGGAGAAGATTACACAAGGGTGAGGATCATGGAGCGTCAGTTAGAGAATTCTGCTTATCTGTCAGGTGGCACAAAGTGTCTATTGCTTTCTTCTGTCCAATCTCTGTTCTCTGTTTCGGAAATTTGAGAGAGAGAGAGAGAGACAAAGACAGAGACACAGACAGAGAGAGAGAGAAGCATGTGGGTGAACAACCTATTGACCTGACTCTAATATCATCAATATTCTCAGAAAAAAAATTTTAGTCTCTCTTCTTCCAATATGGAAAACTCTAAGGTGATTCTGCAGCAAAGAAGATGTACTTTGCTTCCCACAGGACACCACAGCTGGACCACTTGGCTGTCTTTCTGGGAAGAGGGACTGCTCTGGTGTGCATGGAAGGCCACCTAGGAAGGAGCATTTCCATGTGGGAATCTGAAGAAAGAGTGCACCGCTGTGAATGTGGCATCAAAGCCTCCCACAGCTGCTTCGCTGCCTCTCCCAGAGAGATCAAGACAGACCGCTGTCCAGTGATTGAGAGGCTCTGAATCCAGGATGCTGGTGATTAAGGGGGAAATAATGCTTTGGGGATAAGCAACACCAGAGACTTACTGCTCAACCTCCCAGTGAGTTTTCAGCTTGCCGCTTTTCGAGTTGTATCAAGATGTCCTTTCTTTGGAGAAAGCTAAGGGAGAGACATGAACATGAACAGTGTAATTGAGAAGGCTGCCAGTCTCTGAGAGTCTGGGTCCTGCACTGTTGGCTTTCAGAGTTACAAGGCCTTCAAAAGGCCAAGGCACCATCAGTGAAAATGAATGGAAAGCCTCTGACAAGCATGCTCTGAGCTGCGAAATTGCTAACAGACTTGGCGTGCTTGCTCGGGAGCCCAACAGAATCTGAACATCGCTTGGTGTGATAAGTCATGGGACAGCAGGCGCTTGTTTCACTGGAATGGACTTTGGCATTCAAAAAGTCACCATCTGCCTTTTTTTGGCTACTTCAGACCCCCAGGGAAGGACTTTGTTGTTATGTCTGTGTCTTGCGCCTCTTTTGTAGTAGAGAGGACTCATGCAGCTGAATCAGCAGCTGTTGATGGAGGAAAGGAGAAACGGGAGAAAGGAAAAGATTGTATGTTTGTAGATATACACATATAACTGTGTGCATGTATAAGTATGCAAGATAGATAACTATACTACTAATTTTCTGTTAGTTCATCAGAAAGAATAGTTTGTGTTGTCATTGTTTGATTGATCATTTTTTAATGCCTAGATCGCATAACTTGAACAACTACTTCTAAGATAACAATATGTAATATATTGACTAGTGTTGATTTGTTACTGTCTTTTTTGAAATTCTGTATTGCTTCTACCTTTTTTCTGTTTTGCTTTTTTAAAATAAATAAAAAAAGAATGGGGAGGAGCAGAAGTCTCAACAGGACGGGAGTTTGTACAAAAATGATTTTGACATTGACAGTCAAGCCTGGGTTCACATTTTTATTCTGCCATCTAAGATTTGGTTGATCTTAAACATATCACTTTTGCTTTGTGATCTTCAATTTGGTCTCTTGAGTACCATTTTCTCATCCACAAAAGGGAAGTGAGGTGGGTAGGGTTAATATGTAGAAGCTATGAGAAGAAACGGACAGAGACTAAGTGTTCAATCAATATAAGAATATACAATTTAGGTTGCATCTCATCCTAGCTTTGGAGGACCTGTTGGCTGCTCTGGCAGTCTTTCCTCCCATGTTTTTAATAGCTGGTGGAGCCTGTCTCCTACTATGAACAATGAAAAGGCAAAATAGATTGCTTTCCTAGAGTTTCCCTTACAGCCAGACATTGGCATGTGACCTGCTTTTGCTTTGGATCTGTTACAGCCACCTTGAAACTTTAAAAGGAGCTGTAAAAAGAGAAAATGAAACGAAGGAAAACTCAAAGGTCTGTGGCATTATAGAACTGCTGAATTACTCCTGGGACCTCTTTCTGTTGTTTATTAGTCAGGATAGTCTTGAGACACGGTGAAGAAATAAGCAAGTCATAGCTCCTAGTGGCTTATAAAAGCAAAGGGTTATGATACACTGGAATTGAGTGGATAGTATAGATTGGATAGGCCACTTGCTTTAAGTTCCTTCACTCTGGAAGTCAGGTAGCTAGAACAACTACATCTTAAACATTATAGGTTTAGGGAACTGTTATGGCGTTACAGAATTATAGGTTATTTCAGAGGAGAAAAAACAAAAACAAACAAACAAACAAAAACAATTCCAAGGATGTCTATAGTAGTTCTTCAAATTGTCTTCTTATTTCCACTTTATTCAAAATGTAATTTATTGGTGGAATGACATCTCCCAAATTCCTCTTTTCAGTTTGATTACTTTGATTGTCACTCTACCAATAATGTGCGACAAAGATCTACAAAATCCCAGAGGCTAACAGGAATAAATGTGTTTTTTACTCACAGATTTGTGGGACAGTAGTGCTTTTGCTGGGATTGGCTAGAATTAATTGCTTGTGTTTGACTTCACATGTGTATTGAATTCGAGTCTTCTCCACGTGGCATCTGTTTTTTTTTTTTTTGACCAGCTATTATGTGTTGTACGTTTCTCTCTTGTCTAAAAACACTGTTGCAAGCAAGCTAACCCACGAGAGCACAAAAACATCTCTGCCGATGTGAATGGAATTAATATTTGATCACTGAAGTCAAGTCAGATGACCACCAGCCAAGTCACATCAAGTCAGGTAAAAAATGGCAGATACGAGCATGCTACTTCTTCCTTGGGAGGCACTGCAAGGTCATGTGGATGGGAATATGGACATATGATTTTAGTACAAAGAGGAAGTACAAATTTACAACATGATTCCAGCCTGCCTTACATATGCTGGTGTAGCAACAAACTTCAAAGGCTCTGTCTTTGACAAAATAGTTTAAGGTACTACATTTGACATGTGATACTGATTCCATGTTCTGGCTTTTTATTTTTCTCTCCTTTTTAAAACCAAATTTGCCTCCTCCTTTAAACCAAATTTGTCTATTTTATTAATCTCTGATTATCCAGGTATAGTGATATCATTTGCTGCTCTTGCTGATGATATTCTTACATCTAGAGAATTCATATCCTTTTTCTAGCCCCCTCCTAAAGCCCATGTTGCTTCCTGTGCTCTCAGTCTCTTTACAGTTCATCATCGTAGCGTTTGTTTGAACTGTCTGAGACTTAGTAATGGAAATCTGGGATAGATGGTTCTTTTTATCTCATCTGGAACTGGAGCTTTGAAGGATGCAGAATAATTTGCACCTTTGGAATTGAAGTTTTTGGTTTCACTGTAGGAAAATTCCTACAGACATGCAGGCCAATAAAAAGAAGTCATCTGGATATAGACATAGAATTTTACTACAAACAGGAAGTAAAAATAGACAACCAAACTCCAGTTTACCATATACTTGTGTGTGTGTGTATATATATATATATATATATATATATATCAGTCAATTGATTACAAGTGTCAATGGCTCTGACAACATAATGTGGGTTCTAAATTGAACATTTTGCAGGCCCATATCTTCATTTCCTTGGATGTGAGCTTTTGCTGACAGTATATCATTTTTATTAAACATGACACTTGGATTCCTTGGATAATTAGAAGAAAACAAAGTGCAAGTCTGTCCGCATAATCTTTGGAGATTTAATTGATTGCATGACATTTGGTTGAACAGAAACCTCTTTGCAAAAACAAAATAGATGAATAAGCCTAATACTGAAAAAAAGAAAAACTTTCTCCCAATACAGAATTTGATAGTTAAGTTTCACCCACTTCCTGACAGGTAACATGGTGGAGAAACAAGGAGGGATTTGGAAAATATTAGTCCCTTTCTGCTACCTTTGTCTTCAATGTGATCCTTACCATGAGAGGAGTCTTTCCATATTCTAATGAAAACATTTAGTGTCTAGAACAGTGAGCCTCACAGTTTGACATTGAGAAATCTCACTGATGTCTAGCCTCAATTGATTAGTGTTCAAATACTTAAAATGACATGGAAGGGGCATAGCTGCTATTGGCAAGAGGAACAGCATACGACAAAGGGAACTGAAGTTATCCCAGGGCAGCTGTCTTTGATAAGAAAGAGAATGTTGTTAAATGCTGCAGTATTGCTTAACCCTGAAGTGGTTTGTATTACTCAGGGGTTCTCCAGAGAAACAGAGCAATACAATGCATGTGTGTGCACACGTGCATGTGTGTGCATAGTTATTGTGGGGGACTTGTTCCAGGATTCCCCATGGACACCAAAATCTTCAGATGTGCATAATCCTTATACACACTCATGTAGTATTTGTGTGTAACCTATGTGTATTTTCCTGTATGTGTTAAACCATTTCTAGATCTCTTATGATATCTACCACAATGCAAAGGGTATGCAAATAATTGTTGTATTTTACTATTTAGGGAATAACATTGAGAATAAAAAGTCTACACATATTTCATATAGATTTTGCAATTAATTTTTCTGAATATTTTCCATTTTGATTTACCTTCATGGTACCTTTTATGCATTGCTTTCAGAGCTTGTCCTTTGTTATTGCCTTCTTGGGGTCCAGGCATCTTTGCCAAGGCTGGAGACCACCTGCTTAGGAGCAAACTTTCCCTCAAGCACTTGGAGCTATGCTCTGAGAACTTGCTGCCCAGTGAGCAGAGCCTGGGCCAAGACATTCAGTGGACTGCCTAGTGGCTTGAAAAGAGTTGTTCCAGGCTCTCTTTGGGTGGCTTTGCCTTCTCTCTGCTTAATCATACGGCTTTCATCCCTCTGCCTTCCAGATGGAGAACTTCTTGTATACTCTCATCACGAATTCTAGCCTCTAGAAAAATGTGAACCAGATGGGAAATATCTTCTGGCAGGAAAGATCCAACTGGACCAAGCTACCTGCTGGAAAGGAGGAGAAGAAAAGATACTGAGAGCTAATTTGAAGTGAGTGGAGTATCTAGTGGCATGTTACATGTTGTGGTGCTCTCTAGTCTTTTCTGCTTTATTTGTTTTCCCTGGTAGACTGAAAACTGTGTCAGGTCTGTGTATTTTATTTCTGGCTCTTTAGCATTTCATGCATGTAGCAAGCCATAACAAGATGCTGGTGGATGACTGAATGCAGGAAAGGATCCAATCATTCAGAAATACAGTCACCACTGGCTGGCAAAATTGCTTGAGGAACTTTTGTGGATTTCACTTGTGGGTTTTATCACTGAAATCTGATTTAATAGCACTAGAGGTGAGTCCCAGGAATTTCTTTTTGCCAAGCACACGAGGGGTTTTCAGTTAAAGAATCACTGATATACTAATCACTTCATTTTATGGAAGAAAAAATGAGATCTAGAAGGTAAGGTGACTCACCAAAGTTATGGTTGGTGATGGAGATGACAAAGTTACTCATTTGATTTACATCTCTTTTTATAGATATGTTACTTTATTGTCTAAAGTAATAAAGACAACATATTTATATTTATGCTAACAATTCAAGTAGTATATAGAAATGTAGGATGAAAAGTGAATTTCCCCCTTTACCTTCATTTTCACCTCTAGGTGTTAATCATAAATTAAATTTCCTAGCTATCCTTTCAGATACTTTATGTATAAATACAAAAATGTGCATCCATACATAAATCATGCCTTACACAAATGAGATTGTAGTGCACATAGTTTTATATATAATAGTGTACAGTTTGTTTTTTCCACTCAAAAAATTTTAAATTCAGCACTTACATTTCAATTTTATTTTCCAAATTTTTAAGGCATGAAAGCATTTGGCAGAGTGGCCATTTGTGTTCTAACATGTTTCTCAGATGTTGATTTATTATCAAATATAGTTTTATTTGTATTTGTTATCAGTGAAAGTTTCTATCCTTCATACTACCTGTCCAGATCTCTTTTCCAATTTTTTATAGATTTATAGCCATACTAAATTCAGTTTTATAGAAGCTTTTTAACAGTAGTCAAAAATATTTCTGCATATATTTCACTCTACTTCACCCAATATGCACATCTTAAATGTTTATAGCACAATGATTCAAATTATAGTACAGTGACCAGGCAATTAATATTAGTATAACACTTTTCTGTGGTACTGAGGATTGAACCCAGGACTTTGCATATGCTAGGCAAGTAGTCTACCACTGAAATATACCATCAACCCTTTTATAAGTTTTTACTTTGAGTTAGGGTTTCTCTAAATTAGCCAGGCTGCCCTGGAACTTGCAAACCTCCTGCATCAGCTTCCTGAGTAGATGGGATTACAGACATGCACCACCATGCCTGGTTTCAATCCTCTGAACTAAAGACAATATTCAAATTTCACCAGTTTTCCCCCTGATGTTCTTTTGTTGTTCCAGGATCTTATTCTGGATTTCACTTTGCATTTAGTTGTAGTTTCTTTATGCCTTCTCCAATTTAAAGCAATTCCTCAATGATTAGTTTATCCCCCATGATTCTCACACTTTCCAAGAGCACTGACCAGAATTTCCCTCAATTTTGCACTGGTCTCATGTTTGCTCACATTTGGGGTGAAGTCAGTTATTTTTGGCCAAAAGGCCACAGCAGTGATAGTGTGTTCTAAGTGGATTTTATTAAAAGGTACATGATGTTGACTTGTGTTGTTGCTTTTGAGTTTGAGTTCAGTCACTTAGTTAAGTTGGTGTCCACTGGGTGCTCATTGTAAAATGACTGTTTTACCTTTTGGTAGTTGATAAATATTTTGGGAAGAAGGACTAGGAACTTATGCACAATTCTGTTTCTTTTTAAACTTTTTCTCACTGAATTTAGCATTTTGTTGGTTTTGTCAGGTTTTTAACAATAGTTAATGCTTTATATATGTTTGAACAGTCTATTTTCAAGGTATTTAATATACTTTAGTACAGAAATTTAATGATGGCTATGTGCAAGGTATGGTGAGCTATCTTTTCCTTTCAACAGAGAAATGTACTGAGACAACCTAAGCAAGATATTAAAAATGACAACAAAGATGTATTTAACGCCTTCTATGGCACTCCACTCGAACAGCACATTATTTTTGCATTTTAGGTCATACTAACCCTGTTAGTAAATATTTTGAACCTATGAAACAGATGAAGAATTTGAGATACAAAGAAAACTCTAAACTTGCACTGCTGCAAAAATTTTTCTTTGGAAGGAATGTTAGTGCTATGGTTTGGATATAGCCAAATTTCGTATTTTGGAAAGCTGGTGCTCAGTGTGGTCATGTTGGGAGGCGGAACCTTTAAAAGGCAGGGCCTGGTGTGAGCCCATGAGGTCAGTTGGTGGTGTGTCCTTGAAAGGCATTGTGGGAACCAGGGTCTGTGGCTTTCTGTTTGCAGATGTGACTTCTTACTCCCACACATGCTCTTACTGTGATGCCATGAGGTTATTCCCAGAGCTCTAAAACCTCCATAACTGTGAGTAAACTAAACCTATTTCCATACAAATAATTCCTGGGTGGAAGCGAATTAGTGATGGTAGGGCATTTCTACTCCATAGAAACTTCAGGCAGATTACTTCCAAATTTCTATTAACTTGTCACTTGTGCATAGCTTTTGTCATTGTTGTACAGGTTATTACTATGTTCTAGGTAGCAGACAAAAAAGAAAGGAGCTCATCTCAGCCATTTCTTTGCTAAATTTTCTTCTTTCTTTCTTTCTTTCTCT